>QEWY01000593.1:3046-258611 GCA_006503575.1 Baylisascaris schroederi | reverse complement strand
AAGATGTTCACTGCAGTAAATACTGCAACTGCGCTTCGACCAGGCAAACTGTCCAATTTCCCTTTTCACTATTATCATTACGCTTGTTTATGGCTATGATTTGCTTGAATTTTTGATTTTCGACGACTGCCAACATTTTAGAGCAGATTATATACGATAGTCTCTGAAAGATGTCGTTTCAACGAGGAATCAATTACTGCTAGGTGGAATATTTTATAAGTCACATAAATATTCAAGTATATGGTTTTTATAGTACATCTGCCTATCATCTACGCACAATCTGTAATATATTCTATGGGAGAAGATTGTTCACAAAAGATAGAAATCACATCAATCGTATATTTATATGCCAAAATAGAAAAAAAAATTCATCAAGGTTTATTGTAGATATCGATCGTTGATAAAACTAAAAAGGATGCAGCTGTATTCATTCTAATGCATCTGCTTTATTTCTTTATAAAACCGATCAAATGTTCTGTACAACTAAAGAGGCAATCGTGAGAGCATAGAATGTGATATGGCAATATGCAATGTAATATTTGATATATGCAGCATTTTTCATAGTGACAAACGTTTGGCAGCATTATGCGCTCATTATTATGCTTTCAACGTTGAAAAGCGAATTCCCACATCACAACACTCATGTGATTTTATACTGCAATCATAAAGCCCGTTTTATAGTCGAAAGAGGCTCTTTTCAATTCGGAGCGCCTTTTGAATTTTTTTTTTTTTTACGAACTCTGGACTTTTTGTATAAATTATGCACTGACGTTCTTGAATTTTCAATGCCAGTGTGCTAGAAAAAGGAAGAATTATGGAAATATGTCAGGCCGAGTGGTACTTACATGACCTAAGCTCACCTAAAGTAATAAAAAACATGGTTTTTCTAAATTAATAGCAAGCGGGAAAACGCATCAAAAGTCTGGTGCGATATTCGCTTCTGTATTTCAGTGCAGCAGACAAACTAATTGATTAAGGCAATTGGGTAGACGTGCCAGTGAAACTGACTTAGTCGGTTTTTCAGCTTCACTCATTGGACCAATCTGTATCGCATTTCGTATACAAATAATAAAGCATATGCAATTATGCGAGTTTATACCCTGCTTGACGCCTACAAGTCTTCTGCAAAAGAATTTTTGCCCACAAATATTGTGAAATTAGACATGAGTGATCGTAAAATGCATACGAATTTTCGGTCGTGTTTAAATGTCTATAACTTCTTTCACCACTGACGGTCTAGCATCGTGATTGGTGCCTCTTGCATAGTCCGTAATCATCAAATTTTGCAGTGCAAGCTTCGTGCGTTGCCATGTTGCAACTACGCAGATAGATGCATGCAGACAGACTATGTGAGAATGCGTTTTGCTTACACATATTGCTAAAAGAGCAGTTGATGGTCGGCTGCTTTTTAACCAATAGTTGATGGATTGAGCAACAAAATAGGCGTATATAAATTATTCACTATGTTCGTACATCGAGAGGTCTCTCGGATAATGACCACTCGGAATAGATTTGGATATACCCACTGAATTTCACTTTTGCATGTTTCATAGCTCAGGAATTGGAACTGCCATAGAGACAAATACATAGTCTTAGTTACGTGGGAAATGTGTACACTACAATCAGCAATCATAAAAATTTTTGCGTCTATGATAATTGACATCACTTGTAATATTTTTATTCGATTATTGCGATGCAATTATTGTCTTTATTGCTCTTTGTTTTCTTGATCGGAATGGCTTGTTATCACTTTCTAATTCATGAAGAGCAAAAAAATTTAGAGGTTTTTGACTCTTTGATTCGAATGAATAGATAGTCACATTCCCGGAGTTTTTTTTTTTTCCTTTTTTGTTTATGAATATGGCTTCAAGGTCCAACACAATAGCATTGAAATAAACTTGAAAATGGGCAAATATTTAAAAAATTCTAATAGAATTTTTTTCCACTTTTATTTAGAGGGCAAAGTAGAAGGTGGATTATTTGCAGGAAACTCCCCAATAGTATTTGGAATGTTCAAGATTTGTATGTTGATGTCGTTTAATTGAAATTCCCGAAGTTGAATGAAGTATATAAGCGTTGTGCTTGCGGCGTATATTTCAACTGTGTTGCCAGTAGGTTAGATTTATCTATGAGTTCGTCTAGAAATAAGCATTCCTTTTGTAGAGCTCTGCTTTTTTAATTCAAATTAAAACTTGTAGAGCTTTGTGCCTTACAAACTAGAAAACATCCAATCGAGTGCAACATTTGCACAAAGGCTAAAAAGTGATCACAACTGTTGTTAGCACATTTCTTGCCAAACTTAATTCGCTTTTTTTCACTACTCTTACCTCAATCTTTTTTTTCTCGATTGTAATTTTCTATTATACTCATCATTAGGTTTTATTAACCGATTTCAATAAATTTTACCAAAATTTTTGGGTCAAAAAAAATTTTTTTTTGAGATTTAATAATAAGCATCATAATTATTTATTGGATTGCTGAGAGAAGTGGCTATGCGATTAAGCACTTCATTGTTTCTACTCATTTCATGCTCCTATGTAGGTGAACCAATATTTCCTTCCGTAGTCTTGCACCTGCGAGAGCGTTTAAAGAGCGGGGCGAACAAGTGACTGGGTGGAGACTTAGAAGAATGCCCACTAGCATAGTTTAGTACTACATCGGAGTGCCGAATTCCAGATCTCTTCTCTCCACTATTCACGAAAACGTTATGAGTCCTAATATCGGCGCATATACACACATGCTTCTCATCTCTTCATGCCGTACTTTGCAACGTTTGTTTTATTGTCGTTTTGGCGCCTTTTCCATCGCATATTTAACGCCAAACATCTGTTATGTTGCATATTAGTTTAATGTGATATTTTCGTCCAATGTGCTCTCGTCTCCTTGTCGAATTCCTCTTTGAATAGTTATTATTTTAGTGAGTTGAAAAAGAAGTGCGAAAGCATAATTTGGCGTAATATTTATTTATGAATAATTGCGGCATTTTCTGCATCGATTAAAGTTTTCATATATGCAAAATGCGCAACTAATTACACACTTGCGAAGGCTAATATTGCATAATTCACCGCTACGTGCAGTATCCTATGACATTTGCAAAATTCTTTAATTGGCTCTCACTCTGCGCTAATAATTGGAAAAAAAAACTTGATTTGATTTTATTGAATATTATCGTATTATATCGTATGCTCATTAGTTCATGATAAAAGTCATTGGTCAAGTGTGAGGGTGCAAAGATGCATCTCATAGTAACTTCTGCTGTTCGCTTCTAGTTTTATTTATTTATTTATTTATTTATTTATTTTATTTATTTATTTATTTATTTATTTATTTTTGCTGTTCACATAGATAAAAATTACACATGTAGCGAATATAATTGGGCGGTTTGGGTAGGTTTATCGGCTACAAGACGAAAAAACAGTAATGTTCACATCGAATTTTTAAGTAAAGAGTGATGAAAGTATCATTAAATTAAATAAAAATATTGAAGAAAGCGACATTTTTTTATGATTATAAACTTGTAAAATATTAGGACTATTGCTCTATGAGATTATTGCTAGCAAGGGAGGCGATATAGAGGAGAATGCATTGTTATTAGAGCTTGGATTTTATAAAATTTGCCAATGGGGCATTGTTTTCATCGATGAGTACGAAATATTTTTTCAACAAATTTCATCTAAAATGGGCTATTTTCTCCTCGAAAATTGTATTGTTTTGTACGAAAACATCGCTTTTTTTTTGTGATCGAAATTACGGTATACGTATATTTGTCACGTAGTATGTGAGTCTTTGAGAATGCCGCCTATTTCCTCATTCGAAAGGGCTCCCTATCGAGAGATGGCAATCGAGAGACACTCAATTGTTGGGCCACTTCTCAGAGAGTCGCTCCGCTTCCATTGATTCAGTTTTTTTTCGGCGCTCTATTTTATCCATTTTCAAACATCATCTAATAGCTCGCAAATACAGCTGCTTTTTTGTGTAATGATTTTTATTGATGTTTTTTTATTTATATTTTTGTTGATCTACTGAAAAAACAAGAAAGAAATTTTTTTTTTAGATTAGGTGCAATAATTGAAATATAAATCACAACAGTAGTTTCTGATAGAAGCGATGATGAAATTAAGTTATGAATATGAAGCTATCTCATGTCTATCTTTGAGCGTTTCTGATGCACCGAAATTTCGCTTCGATTGCCTAGTAATTCTTGGTTATTGGTATTGCTATTTGTTTGCTCACTTGTCCTTTTTTTGAATTTGATCGCGAGCTTCATTTCATTTTAGCGTTTTTACCATCTTTGTTTTTTTTCTATTTTGACTTCTTTTTTCTGTTTTCATCTTTTTAGTTGAAGCGTTTTTATACTTCTACAATACAATCTTCGCGTACTCAGATTTAATACAGACTCACGTAGGGGAAAGGTGAAGGGGCGAATAACCGTTTTCTGTCTTTACAAAATTTTCTTCGATTTTTGATGACATTTTCCACTTCATAGACAAGTTGGAGCTGGTTGCATGCAGTTAGAGCTTTCTCTACGCTATATCAGCGTATTGAACCTATCAATATTTGAGCGATGATGTTGACAATCAAGCTGAAATGTATACAAATGCACGAACATTGACGCACTTCGCTCCCAATATTTGTTTTGTGATACATTCTTACTCTGCGATGATTGATCTGTTCATAACTGTAAGTAAATCCACAGCGGAAGGTGAAGTCTTTTTTTTCAGACATAGCAATAACGGGACTGTTTTAGGATTTATTTTATAATTGAAAAACGGAGGGATTTCTTCTCATAAGATGGCTTTCCGTCTAGATGAAATTCTTCTTCTGGGTTTTGAAGCTTCTTGTGTTTCGATCTGCAGAAGTTCCATTTCATCTAGTAGCTTCGATTTTATTTAGTCTGAATATGAGTGCTAATTATCAGTTGATATTTTAATTAAGTGACATAAACCTTAAAGATTCTCGGGAGCCGTTTCCTCGCTAATATTTCATATTTTTTCATTGTTATTTCGGCTTAAGAACTATGAGTGTCTTCTATGCAACAGTATTTTGTATTTAGAAGCTTGCATCTGTTGGCTGTGCTTACTAAATATTAAGGTCGTATTTTGAAAGCGCAATGTTATTTCGACGCATGACATTGCAACAAGTTTAACAAAATGTTTGAGCGTCGAAAATATAAAAGTATTCGTTTATAGTTGTAATGTAGTAAATAATTGGAAAACTCATTCAATAATTCGTTACGTTTGACAGATAGCATCGTTTGGTAATTAAAATTTTATTCTCGAGCGAGCAAAGAATTTTTCCATCCAGAGAATCCAATGGTCAAAATCAAGCGATTCGAAGGGGATCATTTATATTCTAAATATTTGGCTAGAAAAATATCCACATTATCGATCCATCATAAATACCGCATTCAATGCATTCTATAGCAGTATAACGTTTGATAGCTCTTTATCTTTGCTCATAAACCAATAAAGCGATCCTCGAGGGAGACAATGTATTCGATAGGCGAATCACAAAGCAAATTATATGCGCACTCGCTGCATAAAAGTGTGCCCATACAAAAACGATCAATGCATTTGCGTACAATTAGGCGATCGGGTGCATTAGCTAATCGAAAGACACACCTGCACCTAGTTGACTCCATAGTCGCCGCTCTTACAGGTTACCGGCTCGATTTGAATTCGCCTCATTTGTTGCATATCGTTTCCACCTTAAACCCTTAATTATGATTCATTAAATTAATGCTCATTCAGTCGATATCCAAATAGTCAACGATTCATGTTGCGTGAAATTAGAATTGAAAAAAATTTTGAAAATTTTTGACTACATTAAATCTCTTCCTAGAAAATTTCCATTTTTCATAGAGGTTTTTCATATGCTTATTGCAAAGCAAAATTTCTCCCTTTTTATTCAAAGAAGAATCCACATAACATATTATTCCAACTGCGGTAAAATTGCATTTAGGTAATTTCTTATGCGCGCACATATAGACAGGCTTCATCGTTATCAGTGATATTGATCGATAAGTTTTTTATGCACTATTATTGATGACGAGTGATAACGAATTCATAAATTCCCACCCCCTCTTACATTACTGTTGAGTCAGCTATTTATATGTTACTTCTTCATTGCAACTCAAGTATATGTATATAACAAGACTATTCTCATGCAATCAAAAACTGTATTTATGTATTTATTGCTATTGTATGTATTTCATTTTCTTCTATTTTATATTATTGAAAAAGAATATTTTGCCCAAAATCAGTTCATAGAATGACGTCATAGATGTTAAAGGTCACTCAATATTCGAAAAAAAATGCTGTAACGTGTAAAATAAGTAGCTTTTATGCTTCAAACGAGTTGAAATGGTATTCGGAGGTGCATGTTTCGTTGTGCTAGACATGAATAGAATAGACTGAAATTATTATCGAATCGAACAGCAATCATTGCAACCAGTTCACGGTGTATTTGTATGTCATTCACTTTTGTCATTCGCCTCAACGCAATTTTCACTCTAAAATTGAACCATATAAATGCAAAATGTCGCATCGATCAATTCTATGAATGCATACTATTCACATCGTTGATTTTATTATTTGTTGACAGATTATTTATAAAGTATTTGTTGAGTAATATTTTTCGAGTTTTATATACTAGAAGATTTGAAATTGTTCTTGACTGAATCATAAATTCAACAGAATATAGTTAATGATAATCTTGTGAATGTGAATATACAAGACCCAACATTACAAATACTCTTATAATATAAATACTCATAAATTTAAAATTACTGATTGTAATAAATAATTCAATTGGATTTTATTGTATGATCGTTTATTATCTAGTAATACCCGATTATTTCCATATAACTGATCGGAATGTTTCCTTTTTTTATGAACAAATTTCGAAGCCATAGAATTTTTCTAATTCAAGTAATTCATTGCTATGTATGCATGAATTTAAATAATTAATAGCGCAGTAAAGTACATCGAACACCCGTATAGCCAAACTACCCATTCGTGTCATGCACTCTATGATAGGCAAGCCTCTATTCATTCATATACATTCACCTATTTCCAGTGTAATATTGCGTATAGAATAGGTTGTGCGATTTTGAATTGATAGATGAGAAATGAGTGAAATAATGAGCTATTTTTGAGGTATTTTTGTAGGGTAAATAGTCAACTAAAGTGTTCAAGGTAATGGAAAAAAAGCTATTTGATTAAAAAGGTAAAGTTGAATGCGAAAAAAGTTGAGCGGAAATTCAACTCAATGAATCAGAAATGAATATTTGCATGATGCTGATTACTCGTTTCAAATATCTATTGGCGTAAATATTTACTTAAGTAAATAAAAATATCGATACTCATCTAGTATGGTTATATTCAGCGATCGATTGATGAATCACTAACTATATAATTGCTTCGTTGCCACGTTAATTCTCTCAACGCTATGCATATGTTGCAATATACGAAAAGAAAAATAAATTACTGCAATTGTTTAGTTCATAAGGGAAGGGGGGGAGGTGGCTACACCTCAAAGGTGACAATGCGTTAAGCGTAGAAGGTGTAAGTAGGTCTTACTATAGATTATTATATTCACAGATATGGCAATTCAACAATATTCATTCATTATTCATAATCGAGTATCTGTTGACTAAAATTTTAGGCAGTGAATATCGTGAGAACTTCTTTTTTGTGGTGTTTTTCACGATAGTTCATTTAGGTTAACGGTCGATTGGTATAAGCGACGTGGAATTTGTAATCGCTTTTCCCTCTCGTTCACTACCGATTTTTCTACCTTTCCATCTAAAATGCTCATTTCGTTGGTCATTTTGCCGAGAAAATAGCTATTTTTCGTCACTGTTCTTTTTATCTTTCTCCACCATTAAAAACACATGAAATTGAATTTCAGGTGCTGCAGCTGCAGATTGAAACCGAAGGGCAAACGCTTGTACAAAACGTGGAACGATCAGTGAACAGGTACGACAGCCATGCTGTTCACATATGAATTGTTCTATCGATGTTTGAGATGAAATGTGCCATTCTGTCGTCATACATAAACATGTAGGGCAAACACATAGGATGTATCGCTCCACGTAGTGTTGGATGATTTTTAATTCCTAGAAACTTCACTAATATGCACACATTTCGTCAGAGTGGAAATCATTTCACTGAAGTTCACCTCTCGTTGAGCATTATGGTTCTAGTAGTGGTAATTAGATGTTTCCAATGCGCACGGTTTATATTTCTCTTCGTATCTCCATTGGAATCGAATTATTCGAAGATAAAAATCCTTTAAAATCGTTGCTTTTTCAGAGAAAATTTACTCTCTCGATCTGAATTAATTTTTATATTTTACTATAGAATAGGGCGACTATTTTGTTGATTGTGCACTATGTTTATCCTAAGTTTATTGCTTGATATTCTTTTTGTCAAACGAGTTTATTGTACAAAATTCCGATTTTTCCTTGGAGTTTCAATGTTTTATTAAAATCAGTTTTGATGTTACTCATTCTTTGATTCCGTTCTTATGGATAATAGCGGTCGGAATTGAAAAGATTCCCCTACGAGTTTCCTTTTGAATGGGGTATTGATTTGCGAAGTGATGTGCTTGCGTTTTGAGTGATCCATATTTGGGACATGATGTTGAGTTCGATTGTGCATAATGGCATTCGCATCTTACTGACGATTTCAGTTGCATTTGCCCACAATTAAGTCGACTGTCACGGAAATGAGTTTCGAAAGATTGAAAAGAATTCCAATTTTCATGTAATACGGCATTCGATGCGTCTTTTTCCCACTCACTACACTCGTTCATTTTTACGATGTTTAGAGATTATGGATATTGCGATCCTTAAAATCTTTTGAACCAGAAGGAATACTAGTCTAATAGAAATCGTGCTCTCGACATCGTCCATATGTTATAAAATCCTTGATCGTTAATCATTTTTACAACCCTTGTTGATCACTAATGTTCAGTTCTTCTGTTTCACTGCTGTTTTTGGCCTCCTGGATATGATAATCGTGTTGTCCTATAGTTAGACCATCACTGCTGTTTTCCACTTGAAAGGCTTGCTCTCTGCGCCTCTATATATTAATGCTGCGTGACGAATTTTGTATAGATAGAGGGCGGAAAAGAAATGAGGACCGTTCTTCTTAGCCATTTTCGATTACGTTAAATAGCTTCTGGAGTACCACATGAAGTGTCGATGTTTTACTAAGATATGCTTTTATTTATTGGGAGATAAATTTTCATAGTAACAGGTGTAATGTTGGTAAATTTTCATGGTAACAGGTGGAATGTTACAGGAAAGTTGAGGGATGTGTCGGTGAGGCTTCCACAAATTGGGATTCACGACGTCAACGACATCTGAAAGCACTCACACAACGTTGGCACGATCTTTGGCTTCGTTCACTCTCTGTGCAATATCGAATTGAGAAGGAAATCGAAGGATTTTATCAGGTATGATCTTACTATGGAAATTATCGTCAAATAAAGAAACATTTAACGAGTGATTTTTTTAACAAGTTTTTTTGAAAAATAATGTTGCTATTCGTCGAAATTTTTCTCTATAAAAGACCAAAGATCAAATTTATTTACAACATTTTATGCACTCATAATATACACTTTGAAATCAAGCATCCGATTATAGAACTGAATTGTATAGCAATGTGTTCAAGAGAGCATTTCGTATGAAAGCATTCAACGGCTTGGTTGTCCTTGAAGCGCCGCCATTTGCATTGCCAATTTGCTGACACATCTCGACGCCAAATGCTTGCCGATAGCTCTCTCTCCGTTTGAATATTTTCTGCCGTTTTATTTCATTTTAATATATGCCTCAAATCGTAACTTTTTATTTCCGTTATCGTAACTAGCAATGCTTCAACTATATCATTTGCTAACAGGAATCTGAATGCGATCGATATAAGAACCACTAATGTCACCTATTACCCATAACTATGATGTCGGCGGACTTTGCAACTAATAATCTATTGTACTTATTCTCAGGGAGTGAAGCTATTCAATTTTAGCACATTTTGATGGAAAGGCTTGAAAGCGCATGTGGAATCGCTTTTTAGAAGGAAATTGACCTTTTTGATAATATTGAATTGTATGCATTGCTGGCATAGAAGGAAATTGTTTTGTTTATGAATCGACATTAGCATTCAATTTCGGCGTTTCATCCCACTTACGATTCCACATGTCAAAACCATATAATGCGTTAATTTTCACAGAAATACGCGTTAATTCAAAATACCTCTTTCTTAGATCTAATGTCACTGGACAAGGTTCTTCCATTGATGGTTCTTTTGTTCGACTTGAATCCTACAAGAAACTGATTTTCTTTCAGAATGAGAAAAAAAACTTGCACGACGTCATTCCATCGTTTTACGAGTGCTTTAAAGTTAAAAAAAACCCTCTCAGTATAGTATTCCGTGAGAGGGTTTGTATTTCGATATGAAATTTTTCTGAATGCATAATGGCGCTGAGGTATCGCCGGTTTTCGAAGACACAACCCATAAACGTCCTCTAACGACAGAGACTCGTCTCGTTTTTGCGGTAGAGGAAAAGTGCGCATAAGGAATATTCTGAGTGACAGTCGAATTAACGAGTGCCTTTCCCCTCTCTCTTTAATTGTCATCATCTGCATTGCTCTCATCTTCTTCATTTTTGCGGTATTAAGTTGTTCAACTTTATATGACATCTTATGGGAATGTAATTGTGTCCAATATTCACTAGCGTTAGAAGCGGCTGCCAGTTAAATTTCTGTAAAATCTTCGAAAACTTTCGTTGTGAAGATGATATACGCTTTGAAATTTGAAAAAAAAAAAACAAAAACAAATAAACAAAATATATAGAATATTTGCGGCTGCTCATATTCGTTCAGTTGTTCCTCTTGAATGATTCTTTAGTTGAGGAAGTTTTCATCCTCGTGCATTGTCTTTATTTTATTTTTTTTAAACTTTAATAATGCCTACAAAGAGGGAATTGCTCCATACACGCTCCATTTGCTGAATGCAATGGTAGTAAGAAATTAGAAAAGAAAAGCGAAAATCGAATGGTACGAAATGCATTTCGTTTATGCAACATTTCGATACGTAATGCAAAATTTTTGTTCTTAGTTAATGCGCCGATATTGGAGTATTTGATGCGTCGCATCACATTCGTTTTGGTTCATCTAGAACTTAATGGGAGTGTTAACACAGTTCTCTTTCCTTCTGCTCAGCTTCTAGAAATTCGCTGACTGATCGTTTACGTCTTTAACAATTTTTCATTGTTTCATTTCAACAATATTTCTTTTTTTTTCATCATCTATGTTTTTCCTTCACAGTTTGATGCCATGAAACCGGAATTTGCAACAAATTATACGCAATTAAAACTTGCTTAACAAGACGACATCTTCCTCTTGATAGCGTCACATTTTTCATTTATTACGATTGTTTCTTTTCCTTCAAATGTGATGCTTTTCCGGTGCTCATATCTTTTCACCTCACCTTGAAGCACCTTTAAGAATGACCACAAGTGCTTGTGGTACAACTTGGCCCGCATTCATTTCTTTCTCTGATTGTATTTTGAGCGATCATGGACAGTATTGGCACTAAGAGTCCAAATTTCAATGGAAATTCAGAGGCTTTCAACAAAAATTATGGATGACGAAAGTAGTCATTGATTCATGCCTCGGTTATATTTGCACATATGTGCAAATTCTGTACTCTTCTATATTGAATGCATGTATGCTATATCTGTTTATCTCGTTGGTAGCTGAAGCTGGATGTGAAGAAAACAAGAAATTGCACTACAGAAGCTGGCATGATATGCGATTTTACATTCGGTTGGCAATACCAGCTAGTTTCGTAACTTGCGAATAATTAACGAAACATTCCGAATAATGCGTCCATATTTTAAATTTTGCATCCATTTCTACAGATCTTTCAAATGAAACTTATTGCACCGAAGAGATATCTAGCAATTCAAAGCTTTAGGTGGTTTTTTCGAGTTTCAGTGCAGCAGCTAGGTCTGACTGGCAAAGCTAGAGGGAGCGCGACCATATCACCCGTGAGCGTTTCTATACATTGTAATGGCGGCGCCTGGTCAAGAGTTTGCGTGCACTTTGCAGAGGAAACTTTGATTCAAAAACAGTCTAGTACCTTCAAATACACAAAACTAGCCGAGATCAATGACTTGAGATGGATTGGGGGGATTGTTCTCTGATTTATCTCATAACCATCAATCAGATTGTATTGTTTTCTTGTTCGTGACTTGAAATTGCCATAGAAATAGGCACAATGCATATGCATAAACATAATTCTCCTAAAATATTGTTGCGCAAATGTATGCAACTGAGTTTTTATAATTTCTTCAAAAAAAAAAAAAAGAAAAAATAAAGAGCAAAATGTCAATTCAATAATATGCCGACTATCTCTTGTCATATATAATAAAGTTTAATATTTCAATTAGCCAAATAATAACTTTACACAGCAGATATGCGATCATCCATCGTTGCGTAGGCATTGACGTTATTTATGCTCACATGTTGTATCATAAATGAATTTAACGGATATTGTGCATCGAGTGCTAATCAAATGGGATGATGTCACATCAAACGTGCAGTCATGTGCCACGCCACACAGTTCACTTGCAACAGATGTGAGCATAATCGGTTTGCGTTGATAATGTTATCTCTAATCCGGAAATATACGACACATTCAGGGTGTGCACTACTGCTCTTTCTGTTCTATTTGGAAGTTGAAATTAGGTTTACTTTGAGAGCTTTCTTATAGCTATTAATATGGGATATACCACCTTGTTGTCTCATCTAAGCATGCGCATTTCTATGCAGACATTATTGTTTGACTTATTTCCTTAAAAAGCAAACATTTATTTAGTTTTATAATATCTGTTTTATCTGTTTCCGTTTAATATGTTATGTTCCGCATCTGCTTAGCTCTTCTGACATATTGAGGTTGTTTTGCCTTTGCAAGAATTCGTTTTCCTAGTGTAATTATTTGGATCGTCAATAATTACGAGTTGCTTCGTTAATGTTTTCCATAAAACTATAGTATATGCTCTAAAGTTTGTAAAAAAGAAATCCTCTTTTGCATTAGAATTATTAAGGGGTTTCATTAGTTGGACGATATTTTTAAATCTGGTACATTTGCAATCTCGATAAATTGATATGAGGGATATGCGGCATCGGTTGTCCATCCTTGTAGTCGTAATCCCTCATCGAATGCTCATCTGATCGGCAGTTGTCCCGTTACTCTTCGCTTCTTCCCTTAAGACACTTTGTCTTGCTACATCGTCGTTCATTCGCTCCTGCATAGCTTTCCTTGCTAATGTGGTGGTTGCTTATACAAGTAATTCCACATTAGCACTGCTACTTTTCTTTCTTATTCTGCAACATTGTTCAATACGACTTTTTGGTAGTTTTCAAAAAAAGGTTTTGCGGAAAACAGGAAGTGAGAAATTGTTGAACGATTGTAATAAAATTGGTTGTTCTTAATACGTGCAGTCCTGTCTTGTCTACTGTTTATTCTCTAGAAAAGAACTTCCTTTCGAATAAAGTTGTAAATCAGTTGAGTTGAGATAAGGGACGTTTTCGTTTTCATCAATATGCAGAGCTCTTCAAAATGCCACATTTTCGAAAAATTCATCTTTTTCTTTCAGAACTCACTGCATTTGGGAGTTTGAAAATGTCATGGCTTATTCTCTGATGAAGCTGATTAGTTCCCCACTTAAACAAATATATAGGAAAGCGGGCGGTGATTTAAAAAAAAACCCTTCGTTGGTTAACTTTCGGATCGGCTATTACAAATCAGGTTGGATGTTACTGTGCGCGTCGGCGAGAACAAGTTCACTTTGTTTGAGTAAATATTTCGAGAGTTCGTCAACTGAGTATTCGAAACGTCTTTGTTACCACCCACTTTCCTAGATGGTTTGTTCACACACTTATCCGCCGCACCTCATAGGTATCAACTTCATCTCCTCTCTCATCTTGTACTACACCTCGAGTTCTTATTGCCACATCTTATTCTCTGTCTTTCAAGCGTTGCGCTATCAAACATTCGCAACAGTTAACATTTTTGTATTTCACCAACTTCCGTTACTTATTCAACAAATTTATTTATTCGAAATTAGCATAACAATTTCAAAGGAATATCATGGTCAATTGGTCTCGCTTTCTGCTCTGGTTATTAGATGAATATATTACGATGTGCTTGAAAGATGAATAGTTAACATGAAATCCGAGGCCTGTGCAACGTTGATATTCATCTATTTACTACGACAGCAGAACTGCTTGCTTTTGTCTGCAGTTTTTATGTGTTTTTGTTTTTTTATTTGCTTGTATGTATTCGTGGTCACCGTTCCTTTCCCTGACATTCTCTCTTTCGTAGCTGTGCTGTATTAGTGTCTTTCCACACCTATAAAAGGTATGGTTAATAGCTGCGAATCAACAACCCACTTTCTGTACTCCCACCCTCTCAGTAACGAGCGGTAATGCGTGACTATGCTTAATATTGCTTGATTGCCTCAATTATTCTAGGTAAGTGAAGCAGCTGATATATTACTGTCGTTTATGTTTAGTATGTGTAGTGAAATAAAGCATTCGTTCTGCAAACATTAGTGCGCGATCGGTATTGTGTGCATGTTGCAATGCAAACAATGCCGCATTTCCTATATCGCAAAATGTTGTAATCGCTATGTGAGTGAGCCCACTCTTACCGCTTGCGTGGTCATCGTTGACACTCCATGCTGCCTCCCATCCCATTGCACTCTGATTGCGGTTAATTAGCGATCCTATGACCTTCAAACCCGGATGTATAGCAATATTTACATTCAATAGGCACATCAACTTATTTATGGTTTTGCTGCTGTCGAATATATCAGTATATGATTTTGTCTCCATTTGCCCTCTGAAGATGTTCTTTTTAGTTATCTTCTTGTTTTTAGTTACCTTTTGGCTTCTTCCATACACTTTTTTGGTGATTTTGCCTCAGATGAAAACTGATGGTGCCACTGAGAAGGTTATTTGAGTGATGCTTGCCGACAACTGTATCGATTTGTAGGCGTTTAAACTCCTTGAACTATCCGTCTTCCATATTTGAGGATTAATTTCATTTCTCATATAAAGCAGAACTCATTTGTTGAAAGAATTGGAATAGCAACTAATTTCGATTCTTTTACAATGTAACAATATTTTACGTTTTGTAGAGTGAGCAAGATTGGGAGAGCGATCCTGAATTGAGAGAACCATTGACGAAGAGACGGCGTACTATAGAGGGCACCATCACAGAGGCGAGTTCAGATGATCCGTTGAGGAGTGAAGAGGATACAATCCCATTCGCAGAAGACGAGTACGAACGTATCGTCGAAGCAAGCATGCTTCATATGCAGTTCGTTGATATTCACCTATTCCTTTATCAGTAATTTGTGGATGTTGATTGTAGAAAATGCGAATAAGGAGGCTGCAAGTCCATAATTATGATATTCAAATTATGGATATTTAATTCGCGTCTATGATGGAACTAAAGATTATTGGGCCCTTCTACAGTTACTTCTCCAGGATAATTTAATCTAACAATGGAATATAATATTAAGGACCACGCGGTTTTCCTGGAAGTGTTTTTTGTGGTTTCGGATGAAAAGTGATTCTGGTTTTTATCATTTTACTACGATCTTTTTAGAGCTTATGTAGAGCCGTTTATGAGCCGGGATGCAATGCTTTAAAGGGCGACATTGTTCCTTCAACAATTCGATGTGTTATTAAAGGATTTAATTGCTGAGCGTTGGTTTCGAAAAGCAAGAACTTTTTTTGCTACCAAATTGTCGTCCAGTTTTCTCATCTACGTCCATTAGCTGCAAATATGAAGTGCCCTACAATTAAGGTCTGGATCGATCGTTGAGGCAGCACCATCTGAGAAGGAAGATACTGAGCCCCAACCTGATATCGGCTATTCCTCCGGTGAAAATTCCTTCCACGAGGCACTCAACGAAATTGCGTACGTTCTTTTCAACTTCAAGTGTTCTATGCGAAGAAATGAGTATGCAGAATACGAGTGAACGAAACCACTATTAATATTGTGCCAAAATTTACATTACCGTTGCCACTTTTAAATTCAAAATTTCCAATTCCTCAACGACACCGAATAATTTTTTTCTAAAAGGTTTGCATGTTTGTTGGGTTCTCCATTTTATACGTCACACATCTCGCCATTTTGCTTAAGCATTTTCGTTGAGTAGCAGCAAGTCGTAAGATACGGAGGATAAGAATTTGACTCCTCGGGGAATACGAATAAATTCTCTACAAACCATTCGTTTTTTGTGTCCTAACCGATATAATCGGATTCGTTTTGAATGAAGGCACATTTTTTGATAACTTCAATTGTATATAGTCATTTTCGATTTCAGTGGATAAATGTAAAATGTGGTGGAGGTATACACGTTCACACTGAAATCCATAATTCTAACTTTAGTGTTTCCCAAGTTGAAGTTGCCGGACATATAGATAGACGCAAATGTATCCCCAGAGATATGGCGTCCTCGAAATGCACTTTTGCGAAACGCCAAATTGACGTGATATTAAATAGAAGCTTTAATTTCCCCTTTGATTTTTTATGCCTCCAACTACCACATCTATCAGCTACGGCGTAGATAGAGCAATTCTTTCATATAAACTCTCTTACATCTCGAATTATGCTCTCATAAATATTTAAAATATCTCTTCAAATTTTCTTCTTGGAGCTTTCTTTCTCGTAGACGTAGAAGAAGAACTCTAATAGTAAATGTGAAAACGTATGGTTACTATTGCAGCGATGTAACCGCAGACATGAATGCAAGTGATTGTGAGCGACGTATGAGGATCGAATCATCTCCAGTGAAAAGTTTCTATCGAACGGTTCCCCTCGATGACACTGGTATGGTTTCAAGAAATTGCGTCCGAAATCGGAAGAAATACATGCGAAGTTTTAATTATTTTGTAACTGACGGGATGTTATGACAAAAGAGGTGCCCTTTAAAACATGAATAGATTCTGTGCATGATTGTTGCTTTATTATTCGTTGTTGTTTTTCATTGGCAATTATTATACCTAATCGATGCTAAAGAAGTTTTTGAACTAAATACGGGAATCCCGTTGAGAAAAGAATCGAAAGAGAGAGAAAGGAAGAAGTTGTTGAAAAATGTGAAGCACACTGCTCATTGATATATCCAAAAGGACTTAATAAACCTCATCGTGTTGCATATCGGTCAGTTCATGTATATACTTTTTGAGTGAAATGTAGTTAATATTGGTTTCCTCTTGGCAAGTTGTATTATTTGTAAATTAGAGCACTATTAATTATCAAAATTTGGTGCTGTGATTGGATAAATCGAGATGTATTAGAATCACTGCAACATCCAATTCTCAAGGTGCTATTTTATTTATCTCAATATTCTTGAGAATCTCAAATATCGTCATCACCCATACGATTTTCGCTGGGTCTTTCAGTAGGCTGATAATGTCTTAAACAAAGAAGTTGCACGAATAAAGTAAAAATTATAGAATTTTGATCCTTAATTGCACAGTTCCATATCGTTTGATATTCTTTTTTGCGACGTGTATATATTCGAATCGACGATAACTCCGAGCTAATGAATCCTATTATAAAGGACTATTCGATCGTTTTCATACAGGTGCAGTTCAATTCATATTATATCTTTGCAGGTGCAACAGATACCGAAACGCCACGAATATGCATTACAAAATGGCCAACAAAATTCACCAACGACGTCCTCACCGATTCGCTCATTGTAAATACTGAGGATGAGCATGACATTGTCACTGGTAACGATATAAAAGTGAGTTTACCGCAAATGACATATGACTTTAACGACGTTCTTAGCTAGGTTTTGTGTAAATCGAACGACTCTTGATTGCGCTTATCTTATTTTTCCTATACAAATAAATCCTTTACATGTCTTCTTTAGCTTTAGTATAGAAGAATGCAGGTTTTAGACTATAATTTTGGCATTCACACAATGTTAGACAGTTCAGCTCATTTATCTGGAAGTATACTAAATCTTCGATTGGGGAGCGTCTGACACAGGTTTCGATGTTTACCGGCGCTAAAGAAGAGCAATGCCCTCAAATCGTTTAGGCAATGAACGATATGTTCGAGCTGTAACACAAGAAGGATTAGCGCGAAACAGGCACTGAGCGATTCGGAGCCGTATGGGCATTGGCGTCGTTTTATTTTACATTCGAATGGTTGTCATCATGAAAACCTCATTCTGTGTTCTAAAAATTTTGCAATGAAATTAGATGAGTAACTATTAGAGATATAAAACTTAATAAATGTTTTGAGGTATTTTTCAAGGTATTAGAAATTATTTAGGAGATTCTTTCAATGTTGGACGATGAGGAGAATGGCAATTTACAAAGTGAACAACTCCAAGAGCAAATCGATGTCCTGAAACAGGGAACTCGATGGCGCGAATTCAAATCGGGTCGTCGGCATTCTTTTAAGCCGCCAAGCCATGATAACTTGCTAGCTATTGATGACAAGGTCAGTGGTGAATTGCTCTCGGCTGTTATCGATCGGAGCAGTATATCGCTGATTGTGTTGACTACATTGTAATGCAGAATGGAGTCATGTTTCATCTATTAGGCTTTATCACTGATAGAATTTATCGCATATTAACGCTGTTCGCAACCTTAAATACTTACTTCATCATGTATTCAGCCAGATTTTTGTCCAAACACTTTTTTTTTACAATCAGATAGATGCTTCCTTTTGGCTTGGAAGGGGCGTAAAGTTAAATATCTGTCATTTGGAAATTTATCTATGGCTATCGGAAAAAATAATTCGATAATCAAAATTTTCGTAGAATTTTAGCAACATTTTATAGAATTCATGTGATGCGTCAAGCGAGGAAAGCGACGATATGCCGGGAGGTGTTCCCAATTTAAGCGTTTCGATGAGTGAGTCGCAATTCAACTCATTGAAGAGACGTTATCGTGGTCGTAGCGCTACTCATGAACACATCACTACTTACAATGGCCTACGCAACTCTTCAGTCGGTGCTATCAGTAAGGTAAACCAACAGTGCTCTAATTTATTTTTTCACCTCTAAACATCGGTTTATTCGGAATCTTTTCAATGAAAAGGCAAACAACTTGAAATTCTTACAAAAAGGGTAAAGAATTGTCGCCATCTATTCGATTGTGCGTGTTTTTCAAAAATTTTCACGAGAATTAATGAAAGATTTTCGATGACCTTCATTGTGAAAATGCGTCATTCTCTGCAAATTGCTCACTTTTGCTGAAAGCTATTCATTAGAAGGAGTCATTCTGATAGCGAATCCGGCGGAGTGATAGACCATTCCGGAAGAGTTTTTTGGTTCACAGAATTTCTACTCAGTGGAGGAAGCATGCGTTTTTTCTGCAATAGCTGAAACTATGCTTGTATAGTCTGATCAATATTGATTTGCCAGCTCATTTCAGTTTATCACGTTGTAAGTGCCATCTTCGAAGGTTGAATTAGTTGCTCAAGTTGAATATTCTACTAGAATATATAGTTTGATGGTTGCTGACACTAAGAAGGAACTAGAAAGAAAAATGTTTGAGTAAATCTTGAAAGTAGAGGGGAACCATGAAAATCTTTCGATCCTCGACGCTCACGTTTTCATTCCTGACTGTGTGTGGATGCGTCTCGCTAAAACGGTTCTCTTGGCCATGAAGGCCACACTGTCGGATATATGAGGTGCCTAGGTGTTGAGTTTTAATGGCCGAAGATCAAAAAGGCGAAAGAAGAAATCAAATTATATATGACAAGAAGCAAGAAAGAATTGAGGTAAGGTGGAGAACTATTGAAGACAATTTAGGCTTTTTGTAACAATGTTGTGGCGCCTGCTGCTCGATCTTTTGCCGGATCGGCTTGCTTTCTAGATTTTCAATCTGCTTTCATCCTGCCCATTTGCTTACCAGGAATTTCTATGAAAACCTTTGAAATTCTCTGTTCAATATATATCAGAGGAAAGCGGCATATTTTTTCTTATGCATTCGTTGAAAACTGGTTGTCTAGGGAGGTGTTCCTAACTGGATTTTAACGTTATGACTGTCTATTTATTAAAATTCTTTCGGAATTGAAAAGTGTACGAGTTATAAATAGCCTAGAAAAAATTTCTGGCGTACTGTATGAAAACTATTGCTCGTTGGAAAGTTCTCATGCATGGAGTAAGTTCATCGATTCACCGCAGTGATATCCTTTACACATCCAGTTTGTTCGTAAAACTGAATAATACATTAAAATGCTGTAACTTTTCCTTATTTCTTTGTTAATGGGGAAGTTTTACAAAGCTTATATGATCATGAGGCATATGAAAAAGAAGCGACGAATTGGAAATCTGTAATAAATATAGGAAGCTGTTTTGAAAAGAAACAGTTCGGATGCAGAAAAATCTTTTTTTGGGCACTTTATGTGCCCAAAGAGTCAAACGGTTTAACTTTGAAAGTTTTTCCTTGATGCCCGATTTTCAATAGAACTGGGCAGTTGACAAAATCTGCATTCTTCCAGTGGTGAATCGATGAGCCAATTTTATAAGAACGTCTCCACAGGAACCCTAGAAAACTAAATATCGTATAAAAACGTACTGAACTGCAGAAATCGTGTTTGTTAGCAGATTCTTTAATCATTTGACGCGTTTGAAATTACTTCTGGGCAAAAGTATTTGAAGGAAAGGCTGCGATTAGCTGGCACTTAATTCGAATGGTGAAACGAGAAATTTAGAGGGCGCGGAGGGTCAGTGGAGCCATGAATTGTTCGTCTGAAACTTTAAAAACGGGGTTTTTTGGACAACCAGAAGAGTGACCACTAATGTAAACTTTTCATACTTTAGTATCTCTGGGTCTTATTTGCAATATGTGAAGTGGATTGCTAACGTACCATACTGTAGGATATGGAGACAAGCATGTTCTCGAACTGTTCACAGCCGCAGTCGGATGTGATGTCTATGAGTGAAGTAATGACGCAATCTTTCACTCTAACACCCACAGTATCGGGGATACGCAGTCGTCGAATTATACGACGGAAACTGCGTGCTCGTCGACTGCCTCGTTCAATGTCGGATGGTGAACAGCTAGGGACGTGGATGAATGGTTGGTATTTTATTATAAATGCCACAAAGACACGACTGTTCCCTGAAGTGGTTTGCGGTTCTGTTGCTTATTTTTTAGCCTCTTCCTTTCAGCGTTTTTACTTCCAAGTTACTTTCTACTTATCCTGAGGTACTTTCCAGAGTTGTAGTCACGGCTGACATTCATTTAATAAATTTCTAATTCATCAACATATATTAGATGCCGTTGACATGCCTTAATTTTTTTTATTATATGCTGAATTATAGATAAACAAATAAGAGTTTACCACATTGACAGTGTAATGTAGGAATTTTTTGGTCATGGCATACAAACGTGTAGTGTTTGCGTATTCATCAGTGACTATTTCAAGTGTAGCGAGGGATTGATGGAACGGAAACATACTTCGCAACATGCCCGAATGCTTTTTTTGAGATTTTTCGAGTTTAGAGATCATTAGAGTCTCTCGGGTGAGTACCCGATAAAGGGCCCTATCAGCATGTTTACTACTTGTTTCTCCCTGTCTTCCTCTCTCTCTCTCTCAAGATGAGACAGTTAAATTACCGCACTTCTATTCAAAAATGTTTTCATGTGAACTCATATACCATAAGACTTTTGACGAATTTAGAATATTGTTCCTTTATTACTCGTTTATGGGATATTTCAATCTGTTTCCTTTAACAGATAATTCATAAATCCGAATAAGCTATGTTTAACAATATATAATGATTATATAGCGTCAACATATTCGGCGCCACCGGCAGCAGCTGCGTATCAGTCGACACCGTTGCGTGACAGCGATGCAACGACAGCACCTGAACACAGCGACGCACCACCCTACGAGTGGGATGATTACAACGTTTGTTTTTATACATCTTGATTCTATTATACATCAATTGATTGAAACGTTCTCATAGTATTCCAGAGTTATATTAAATTATAGCTATTTCGGAGATTTTCTTATAATTTCCATACAGACGTCAATTGGTGCTATAGATTCCGAGTATTCAGCAAACAAATGATTGATGTGAATACGTTCGATTTGGCAAATGGCAAATCTAATATGAAAAGATATTATTTCATGGTAACAACCAACTTATTTCACATTAGATTGTTTACGGTGTGTTTATTTTTTCATTTATTTTTGCATAAAAATTTACGTAATTTTAAAATTATATACTTTCATCAACGAAAACAGTAATAAAGGAAAGCATGAAGTGATTAATGCTATCAAAACCGCTCTTTGTCTCATATCGTTCATAATTTTTTCATTTCTCTTCGATAAGCTTGACCGGAAGTATCGAAATTCGTTAATGATATGAGTTCCCATTGTCGCTTTCGATACCATTATTTTTACATCACACAAATGGGATTTATTGGCAATTTGCTGGACATACCCTACTACCGCAATAAAACAAACATATCTTTCCCTGTAAGTCTTACAAGGTGTTGTCCATTTCGTTGTATTCTTTGCAAATATCATTAGCAATACTTACAATAGATTTTTTTTCATCCATCGTTTTTCCTTTCCCTTATTCTAAACTCGCATTTATTTTGTAATGAATAATTCACTTATATTTCGCATTACCTCCCCCCCCCCCCCTCCATCACCTTAGACCGTTTCGAAATCGAATAGTCGTTGAAATTCCCCTCTTCAGTTTGATGAAGGTGCTTAGTGTATGGTGAGTTTAGACGCCGTTCTGCTATTTAAATTGAAAGCAGCATTTTAAATGCATGCCCTTCTGAGCATGCGATATTTTTGCTGAGAAATCATGGAGTGTTTAATTACTTCGAGGGGAAAATCAGGTGAAAAAAATTATTGCTCATATGATGAATATTGGGTAAGAATAGTACAAAGTTATTTTTAGTGGCTCGTGAATGTGTGCCAACATTTCCAGGTGTTTTTCTGAAGCACTTTCGATGTTTTTCGAGACTAAAATTTCATGCCGAAACTTCCACTAATGTTTTTTCTCGAATGCCAAGAAATTGCCATTCCGTATCTCCTTGCGCCAATCGTGCTTATGCACGACGGTGTAGAATGCATAAAATTTTTTTCGTTCATATCTTAAATGCATCGGAGAAGTATTATATTTATATAATGCGCTTTTTGAAATTTCCTTCTAAAAGTCCATTATGGCAGGGTCGTGCCAATGCGTATTTATGTCCTGTTGTTTTTCTCCATCGTTCTTAAGGCAGTCTCAATTTAATGACCACTGAAGTTAAGATAGTGATACATGTTGAGAATATATTAACATTACCTCTTAGGTCATTTTTTACATTGATACATCGCCATTGAAAAAAGTTATATGCATCCTAAGTTTGAAAAAATTCCGGTTTATTTTTCGTTGAAAAGTTGTGAAATTGGCTGGTCAAGTGTGCGGATTGCGTTTTCAAGAGAATCGCGGAAATATGAGGAAAGTTCGGTATTAATATTTCTCAAATTACACCTATTTGGAATGTTGAGGGTTGATTTATTCTTTTAAAAAATGCAGATGAAGGATTTTTGCTTACAAACAAATGCAGATGAAGGATTTTTCTTTGTCTCCATTCTCGTTTACTAGCCGTTTAAAATTTTTCTCATTGAATACGTTCCTTCATTTTGCTCTTTTTATTATGTGTGCTTTACAGTTGCAGGAACTGTTTGAATTGTTATAATTGAATTCTCCTAGTTTTTCCATTTTCCTCATAAAAGATGATCGGAAATTTATGTATTATTTGAATACTTTTTTTTTCATATTTTGATAGACTCAAATATGTGAGAAATGAAATTTTTGTCACTACTCTATACGTTATTTTCAAGTTTATTATTCACTGAGTGATTATTTATGAGGGGATTATATTTTGCATAAAGCCTATTGATTTATCTAAAACTTCAATTCACGTTCTTGCTCACGAATATTCTCAATGTTTCTTTGGTGAAGTCAGCGTTGGTGAATAGATGGAACAAATATTTGTTGGCTTGTTGATTCGTCAAAGTTTGTCTACATGTGTTTCGTGAGAAAGGCATCGCCTAACAAAAGATGTTTTGTTTGTTTTGAGTATCACTGCGGCTAATTGTTGCCTACTCTTCTTAGCGTATTTCTCATTGTGAAGACTATAAGATGTGCTCATTTCAAACGATAGCAGTAATACATTTTTCTTAATGGGGATCAATAAGCATTGTTGCTAAATACTTAACCTCACTTTTCGCGAATCTATTAGATACTAAACAAAGGTTGTAGCAATTCATTCAGCATCCAAGATGCGAACCAATATGAGAGAATCTTCTATATGACCGTCCGAAATTTTGAGTGAATTTGAAGTGTTCGACTGCTCAAGTTTGTCGCTTGTTTTTCAACCGCTTTGTCAGAGAGGAGCCTGGAGCCTGAATGGGATCTAAGAGGAGTTTAGTCTGGCGCTTCATGAGCTTGACTGCATAGTATTTTAGCAATAAACTTACATTCATTTCTCTTTAAATATGCTATTTTTCGGTCCCTCTTCTAGCCATCATTCAGCAACTAATTCCTATAGTGTAGTTCATCTTTTACTATCGATTTGCTCCCATTTTGAAACATTTTTGTGTTCACAATATCAGTAAAAATTGAATTTTAAAAAGCATCCCAAACCTCGGGTGCAAAGCATACTTTCAAACATTGGTTTCGATTACTAAAATATTCGTTACTGTTATATAGAATAGTAATGAACAGTTTTTAATTCCAATACGAATCCTTGAGTTCGTTTTATTTTTTTATCATTTAAATATTGTTTTTATTTTTTCCTTTTTACCATTTTCTATAATTGACTGCCAAATTTGGAGAAGGAATTTCCCCCAAATTTGGAGGAAGAAGTAGTAACTTTTCAAAATATTATTATAGTTCAGCTTCAATTATTGCGAATTTATGTTGATAAATTTGCATATTTAAATAATTCAATTAGGATTTCCATAAACTTACATATTTTAAATAGTTCAATTAGAATTCTTGTAAAGTTGCGTTTTCTAAATAGTTCAATCAGAATTTCTGTAAATTTGCATACTTTAAATAGTTCAGTTAGAATTTTTATATTTCCTCTTGATATTGTCCCAACTAAAGCAAAGATGGAAGAAATTGTCTCATTTAATCGTCTTGAAAAAATAGAAAATTTCGTGCTCAGTGTGCTGAGGATTCTTTCTTTTATTTGCGTGTTTGTTGAACGAATTAGTGTGCGCACTGGCGATAAGCTGCCCTCTTAAATCATCACCTATTATGTTGTCTTTTTTGTTATGTTATCTTTTTTCAGTATTGTTTTAGCGACTTTTCATGGTTATTCACTTCAAGTTTGTTGCATACTAATCCAGCAGCATTTCAAATCCTTTTGTCATTATTCTTCTTTATCTTCATCTCATTTTATTTGAAAAAAAAAGATTAATCTGAAATACTGTAATGAAATGGATTGCTTTAAACCGTGGTGTTTTAGAAAATTAAAGAATATAGGAAGACTTTTTTCTTCAATGATGGGGAAGAATTTTAGAATTGTATTCCTAAGTTGCAGTCAAGGGAAAATTGAGTACAAGAGATCTTTCGTCATCATATTTAAATCCCCCTAAATATCGACCTCCTTTGAGTTCTAAAAGCACGATCCTTCTCATCCCCATTGTTTCTGGATGAAACCCTTAGAGAGCGATTTCATTAGTATTCCAATTCAAGTGGCTCATTGTAGAAGTAACTTTCAGCATGACGGATATTTGTGTTTTTGAGAGGGAAAGTGAACTGATCCATGTGACAGAGTTACGTAATTAATGACTGTCGGATGTCTATTAAGTGCCCACCTGAGAGAAATCTAGACAATTCCTACGTATCCTCTAACTAACACAGTAGCTATCGCTCAGTGGGCAAAGCATTTCTCGCCCAAGCATGTGACAAGTGCTTTGCTTGGTGTGATTTTCTGTGCTCTTAGCTTCTTTCCTATCTTCACTCGAACGGAAATATCCTGTCCTTTCATATCATCCTTATTTTCATTCTTTCTTCGATCTGTTGACTGTTTTCCTTCTGCAAGAGTGCGCTTTAATTTGGAAAACTTTGATAAGCATTCGATGAATGCCATCGAATGCACCATTCCAACGATCCAACTCATCCGAAATGTTTCATAACTATCTAAAAATGAAGCAAAATTATTGTTGTCAGCATAATTTTTTCGCTAATATAATTGCATTGAATAACCGAAAGATGTTTTCAGCCGCCAGCAAAAGTGGAAGATGGTTGGGGCATTGAGGAACGACAAGATGCATCCCTACTCACTTTAGAGGACGACTTCCAGATGCACTTGGGCGAAGATGTACGTTCTTTGATAGCCGAATCACGAGCCAGCTTGCGTAGTGCAGAATCAATCATCAGTCGACAACCGAGTCCACAATCACTTGTATGAGTTTTTTATTTATTTATTTATTTATTTTTTGCATTTATCTCTCATACAGAAATGGGGTGATGTTGATATTCATTCGTCTGTTCACATTTCAAAAAGTATCAGATCAATTCACGAAGTTACTCGATGCCGTAAAAAGTGGTTAACTCCATTGATACCGCAGCCATCAACATTTGTGCCTGTTACTGCAATCGTTGACATACTGTTTTTGTTTTATAATCCGAGATTTATATAATAGCCGCTCGATATAAAACACTCCGGTTTGATTTTACTAACAGAGATAACAGAATTATTCTACGTTACGGTGAATCCTGAAAAGATTGGCGAGCCAGCACGAAATTTCCCTAAATTTCCTTGAAGAATAGGTGGGAGAAAGTGAACAGAAAACTTCAAAACAATAGAACGGCTATGTATTCAATTCTGAGTGGAATGTGTAAGAAAGGAAACGAGGATTCGTAGGTATTCATCAGCCAGTTAACGATTTCCTTGGAACTTAGCAGTGTGCTGTTCTTCAAAGGTCGAGGAACTGACGTTGTGCTCAATGAGTCGCCATCACCGACGGCATAGGATATGCGAAGACTATCAAATGTAATTTCACGTGGGTCAGTAAAGCTATCAAGTAGGCACCGGGAAGGTCTTTTTTTTTACCAGGAGGGTGATAGTCCACTTTGAAGTCAAAATATTTTTGCTTGTAAGAATACTCGTATGATATATCTGTACTAATGATACATATATTCGAATATCACAATTTTAAGATCGGTTCAATTTGCAGGAGGATCTGCGCACTTTGGCCAAAGCGAACTCCGAACGTCTAACGGCTACTGTGGTCGCCAATCCCAGAATACGCATCGTATGATTTCTTCTCATTGAAGTCTTATTAACTCTAGGGAATTGTTCTTTGACGGTTGCCAATGAGGGCTTTCAGCACAGTCTTTGATGAGGTGTGATAACAATCAAACACACAGTTTCATATATTTTTGCATCGTTTGCATCGTTTCAACTCGTCATAAATTTAGGTTGCAGCTGTGAAATTTAACTATGTAGGGAGCCGTGGAATATCTCCTTTTCACATGATGTACTCCTTTCTGTTAAGTTCTGTGAAGGTTCAAGAAAAGGGTTTTCACTGAGAGATAAAGGGGTCGCAGAGTCAGGCCAGCGAGTAGGAAAATGCTTCGGCAAGAAATCGAACAGAGCAGAAGAAGTAGGAAGTTAAGGGATACTTTTCGCTTATGTGACCTTCTGATTGGCAACTTGTGCAAGAAAACCTCGACAAAAAAAGTGGAAAAGAAAAAAATTAGGAGTTTCATTGTCAGAGAGCAATACTGATGGGATTCGATCAAAGGATCTTGTAGCAGAAGGAAGAAGATGGTCTCAAAGAGAAAGAAACCGGGCACTAGGTTGCAAGTCAGTCGGGTACATGGTCCATTTTCGAATAAAATTTGAGCAAAAATTTCTCACTTCGCAGCCGTCTGGTGTTTTGCTTCATTGATACGTCTGTACGATAAGATAAGGTTGGCATAGTGATAGTAGATTACGCTACTCACTTTTCCCCTGCGATGTAGTCGGTTTTTTTCACGCCACGAATATAACTGTTTCCGCTGCTCAGTGACTGGCTGAAGAAGGTTTAATATTGGGTTTACCATACTGTTAGGTTTACTCATGGTGTTAGGTTTACTCATTCTGTCAGGTTTACTCACGTCGCTGGGTTTGGCCATACTTTTAATTTTACTCATTCTGTTATGTTCATTCATACTTTTGGGTTTATTGAGATCGCTTTAGCCTTTCCATTGCTTATTAATGATTAAATCTGAACAGGAAGACGCTTTTGCTGTTTCGATATTTCATCGATTAATGGGAACAATGAATCGGAATATTTAACGTATGTGATCCATATCATGATAGCACATCAACCGGATTATTATAAAAGTGGATATATTTATGAGAGGGTATAGTGACTGATACGTTGCAGGAATGTTTGAATGATATCGATGATGTGAGTAAAGGTTGGAATACGGTTCTTTCGACAATCGATTCTCTAGCCAGCCCGTTGAGTTGTGAGACGACGTCCAACGAGCAGGAGCAGCACGACGACGACAAGGAGCCGGTTTCTTGTCTCGAATCACCGTTGTCGGCAATTTTATCGAAAATCGAGAAATTCGCTTCGTCATTGAAACTTATTCAAGACGACGACAACTGTTCCACATCGTCAATTTGTTCACTATCTTCTTTACGCTCGTTTGACGACGTCGTTAATGCACTCAAAATTTTCACCGTATGTTTTCTTTTTTTTGCTGGATTCATTTACTTTCAACATTGATTTAACGTTTACTGTCGTTTATTTACTCATATAAGTAGGCTGTTATAGCATCATATTAATTACAAGCGCTATTTATTTTAAAGTTTTTTCATCTACAATAGTGCCACCTTTTTCCCCATCTCACGAATTATTTTTAGTACCACTATTATCGCCGCCTTCTTATATGTATGTGTTTGCTCATATAAATAAAGTAATTTGTAATTTTTTTTAAATGAACAAATGAATGTTCATTAATTTTCGATTGTCTCTTAGAATAACCTTGAGTTTTTTATGTCAAACAACTTAATAAAATACACCTTCGTCGACTATCACTTTTATTGGTTTCGACGAACGAAACAGTTTAACTTGACGAACTATTCACATTCGTATTTTAATTTTAACACTTAGCGTTTTCATTTTTCGCACTTCATTTTATCATTGTAGCTAAGCGCATTGATGGAAACGTGATAGTGTTATCATTGTCCATCCTTTCCCACTTATCATTCCATATGGTTTGTCTTAATATTAAAGCTGCTATGCTTGAGACTGTGTTGAACGCTGATTTGTCCTGAAGCACTCCTTGTGATTCCAGCTCAATCGTTTACGAGAAATTATTTATTCCTGCTTACCGAAAACCTTACTTACTTGCTGCTGACCCTTGACCTCTCCAAATCCTATTAAATATGCATTCTTTGCATTTCTAGGCATTGGTAACTACATTACTTGTCGTTATTTATCATTAAATGAAACCAGTGTGTTAGTCTACACGTTAATTTAGAGAATCAGAAGAGACAATGTTTTGCATTTTTTCTTCTTTTAATGTGAAATTAATGGCTTTGTTTTGCAAAACAAACTATGATTGTTTTGCAAAAAAGAAAAATTGTTTTATACGATTACTTCGGAAAACTTAGAAGTAAATTTTCCATGCGGCATATTTTGATTTAAATGGATTTTTTGTAGTAAATTTTATTGAGTTCTTAAGTTTGTCTACTCAAAGGAAAGACTACTCTTATGTTGTAGCAGATTTCAACAGCGTTAATTCTTCGTCTTGTAGGCATCGTCTATGAAATATTTTTGAAACTATCAAGTTTTTAGGAACTCGAAAAAGATGAATTCTTTGTCTTCTTTCAGTTCACTGATGTTAATTTTTTGGGTGAATTTTTGGCATAAGATGGCGAAATTTTCCATACTTTTTTCGGCTGAAACATTTTTACGACGAAATATTCTGATTGCAGAAGAGACGTTTATTTGTATATGCGAATAAAAGTGGATAATATTGGAAGCTTCTTAACTTTTTCATGGTGGCGTTAAGAGGAATTCCTTGAATTTGAACTGATTTTTTTAACCGCACGCTTAATCTGAGAAAAATAAATGTTGTGGTGTATCAGTGTTAAACCACTGGTCATATTGCTCATAATATGGAACAATTTGGTCATTTGTATCTTTTATTGCACTCTATATTTAGGAGAAGTGCAGGTTAGCATGGGATTTTTTCAATCATAATAAAAAATAACTTCGCCCAACCTAAACCACGATTGATAAGTTGTTGCGAGCGTGTTTCTCATTTCAGAGCGTCTGTTTTTTTGCATCCTTTTATAAACTGTAAATTCTTCGAGAAATTCGCAAAATTGGAATGCAGACATCTTGTTTTCGCTCCGGAAGGCCGATGCCAAATAAATTTGATCAATGCTCATTTATCTACAATGATCGCTGAAGAAAATAAAAAAACTCGTCTCCGAAAATCTTTTGGCGATACTATGTTTCGACCATCCATTAAGAATGAAGCGTTTAAATGCACAAAAAGGGTTACGATACTGTGAGCAAAGAAAGTTTTAAAGCTTTTATTTCCACCTTATGTATATTAGTCGTAATCGGTCATCGCTTGTACTAAAACTAGGTGCATGTGTTATCTATAGTGGTATGAATTGATCTATTTGAAGCTTATACAAATAAAAAAAACTCTAGGTCCCGCAAATCATGTAGGGCCTATCCGTTGATGTAAAACTTCTGCATGATATTTACACAATAATTATGCACAACATTTACAGGAAATTCATGATCGATTAGTAGAAGAACGTGAAGAACTTCGATGCATTTTGGATTCTGCGTCGTTTATTGGTGATCTTTCCGATTTGATTGACGATTTTAAACGTCTCTCAATGGGTTACGAAGATGCTATAGGTCGTGTTGAGCAATTCATGAGCCAAATCGAGAAAATTCGTGAGGGTTGGAGTGACTGGGCCGAAACACAAGGCAACCTACAAAGCGTCATGAGTGGTATCGAGAAGGAATTGGCTGAGCTTCGAAAAGGAGGCGACAATTCTAAGGTTATTCGGTGTTTCAAAATCACTTCCCCACTAATCTAAAAAAGTGCCATGTGTTCACAAAGATATATGAAGACGCAATTCACTTTCAGAAAACGTGATATATTCTTTAATATAAAAGCTAAGCGATCTTCAGAAACAACTTACTTTTTATTCTTTCAAGTGAATAGCTATGTTAAAATATTCCGTTGATAAAGTTTATCATTAGAAAATAAAATCTATTTCAAGATTACAATCATTCATTTATTTTCATTTTTTCGCATCAAACGAAAATAATTGCAATCTTATTTGTCGGAGAAAGTTTTGAGATAAAATTTTGAAAACATATATATATATATATACTCTTTTATTTACGTATTTATTTTTAAATGCGATATGTTCGTTAAACGTATGCCTATAATTGGATTGAATTTTCAGCAAATTTGTTCTGAGTTGGAAATGTGTCAAGAGCGAATGAATCGACTTGAAACAGTATGCAACTATTTAACATCCAATCTATCAGTTTTTCACGACAGTTCATCGAGTGTACCCGCTTTTGATTTCACCTCAGAGCTAGCGATTTACTCCAATGCTCTAGAACAACTCAAAGCCAGGTTCTTTTGGCATTGCTTTCTTTAAATTATTGATTATAAATTGTTTCAATCAGGGAATTCACAAATTCATGGACTTTTTTATTGGATTCTATCTAGAGGAAGCTCATTTTTTATTAAAATGAGGAATTGGGTGATGAACCAAGAAATGAGTATGAGTTGGTTAGTTTCGCTGCCCATTTATTACTTTCTTTTAGACGTCCATCAATTCAAAAATCGACGGTTACTTTGGAGCGTTTATATACCCTCCCAGCCTTTGATGTACTACTATCTATAGCAATAAAGACCTTTTGTAGGGAAATCATTTCTATGGTGAAATGGAGGAAGGGGGGGGGGGGGGGTTACCGTCAAAAATGTGACGTTTTCTCGAAACTTTCAGCGACATGGAGGCGTCCTCAGATATCAGATTACTTCTTGGGTAAGCGTTGATTCGAACTGGCAAATGGAAATGCTGCATGCTCATATCGCTTTATTGAGAATACCTCATCAGTTTTTGGTCTAAAGGGTTCATAATCATATGCTGCTGCGGGCATAAACAGTGGAAAGACCCTCCCCAAAACTGTTTTTGTTTTGCACCAAGAGGGAAAGCGATCTGGTAAACGAATTTCGACTGCCGATTGTTTTCAGTGCCCCCGTTGCTCCTGAATTGTAATGCTGCAAGGATGGTACAAGGTTATTGAAGCGAAGAATATAGAGGAACTCGAGAGAAATGTTTGTGGTAGTGCGCATATTTGTGGTAGTGCCTTTGAAAATGATGTGCCTTTTTACGCGTTAGTGCAAACATCGTGATGTATTCACGCATTCTTTCCTTTTCTTCCTTTATTAGATTGGGCGATATATCTTTCCTCTTTCCCTCCACAGCTTTAAACGCAACTTATTCTTTATAATGATTTATTTATTTGTTAATTTCAGTTGCAAAGCCTGAAATGAGAGCATGCATGAGTTACGGCTGAACCTATGCACTTGCCAAGATTCAGCTTTGCCATTCGAACTCTTTGGCTATTTAACATATTATTTTTCTTCTCATCGGGTCATCAATAACATTTTAGGGGTTGTGCTAACAATTTTTTGATTTCTTTTATCTCATTCAGCGAAAAATTTTATTGAATGATTTCAGATTCGAGCAAACATTACGTTCGAGTTCTATGAGTGATAAATCGACATGGGTGAATGTACGTAAACGGCATCTAGTGCAAACAAGTGATAGCAGTACGAATACGCTTGAAGTAGGTCGTCTTCGTGGTGTTCTCTTCGGGAATTGGGCGCTACAGGCGCTTGTTGTACTAACAGTGATGGCCGTATTTACCGCATGGCTCGTATCCACCGACAATCCCATCTTGAACAATTGGCGTGGATCCATTGGTCCTCGTTTAGACTATGTCGATGGACCACCACCGATGTAACTTTCGGTATGTGAGTACAAGTGTTACTGATGTTTACCGTTACTTCTTCATTCTGCAGCTTTGTTAGTAGGAATGTTCGTTAGGGAGGTGAAAAATACAAGGGCATAGTGCAGGTTTTGCGCATGAAAAAATAGAAATGTAAATGCGAGTGCTGAAGAACAATTCGTTCAATATGTGGTCATGTTTTAAGGAACGCTGTGAACTGCTATCTCATTATGCCGGTAGTATTTCAGATCATACAGGAGGGTGTAAACTTTCGATGCCCTTGGTTGACATCGTCATATACCCTTTGGCTATCTCACGACCTTTGACAAACTTGAGGATTATATTTGCCTATGGCATTTATATATTTGCCGTGGGAACTACCTCGATTGTTGCGCCACAATTAGACATTGTATAAAAATGCTTCCAATACGATTTGGTTAACCAAAAAGCGCTCAGCGCTTAGAAGTTCAGATGGAGAGCGCAGTAGGTATTTTCTATGTTTGTACCATATAACATATGATTTTTTAGTATTTATTCTCAATGTAGCATTTCATCTCTACTCATGTAAGCAATTGATAAAGCCCACCCCGTGACCGATGCTGCCAGTTGCGCCACACGTGCCGAATCGACGTTCGATACGTATGAAGGCAATACAGTATCATAAAGATTATTTTCCTATCAACTTTTTTTGGCTAATTGTTGCTTGATGATTTGTTAAGCTTTCTCAATGTTTTTTGTGCATCTCTTATGTCTATGTTTCCTATGGAAAAGTAGACGTTCTTGTTGTCTTAATTACCTTCTATAGCCGTTCACTAAAAACACCTTTACATTGGACCTCTTTGTTGCTTGTTGTATCTTGTTGGCATTATGTTATTTGTATAAATTGAGCACTGTTCGAGGTGGTCGGTTGTAGCCTTTGACATTTTATTCCATTTTGAAGGATTTCTATCTCACAGTTATCGAATCTACCCCCTTAGGATTGTATTGTTGAGAACGGACAATGATTGCATATTCGAATGCACACTGCCAATCCTTTTCTACCTCAAAAATTCTCAACTTTAATTTCGTCTCATTTCTGCTCGCATCATTCGAGGAGAAAATTCAATCGGCCTTCCTTAGAAACTGTCTCATGCATATTGCAGGTTTGGTGCCGCTCACTAGTGCCTTTTGAATCTTGTTCTTTGAAATAAAAGTTTACAGTGAGCGGTATCACCATTTGATAGGTCGTATTATATTACACACTGTTATGTTGAAACGTAGCGCCAACTTATGCAGCCTGTTCATTTCCCAATCAAAGTTATAAACCTCATAAGGTAATGGTCAGTTAGGCGCACATTTGGGAGCGCGTATGATAGGCAACACAAGCAACATGGAGGTTTTTTTTTCCATGGTCATATGCTCCTAAATGTGCATACTTTCTAGACTGTTACTTGTAATGCATTCATTCACTATCTATAACCTCTTGCGTGTCGCCACTTCCTATTTACTTTGAGCAACAGTTGTTTTTTTTGTCATACATCACGGTCACTTGCTAACTCTTCCATCGCATAACAACAAACCTCTTGCATATTTTTCTTTAAGATTTCATGAGTACATGAAATAAGAGTTGGTTTTTTTAAAAGTCGACACGTATGAGACTCACAGGAAACGGCGATGAAGTTATTTGTTTAATAAGCCGCCATTTCTCGCTGCCTTTATCTTTTGTGCTCTCTGACCACTGACCATACAGATTGTCAAATCACTTTTCTGTACAGTTCTGTTGCATATTGAATAAATTTTCGTTTAAAAATGAGCGTTTACAATAACAGGATAAACGTACATATCAAAATTGTGGTGTAAGCATTAGGCTGAGTTTATCGACATTCAGCGCCAGCAGATTTAATTGTCTACGCAGGCGCTGCTGTCTTCTTCGTACCATTGTTAGACGGTCCTGAGTCTCCACAAATGACTGCAATTCATTTCATTCGATCCACTTTCTATTTACTATGATCCATTTTAACAACCATAAAACTTATGGCGAAATACTTGAGAGTATCTAGCCCGTATCTCGACGAAAGATGAAAATGGAAGTGAAATTTCGAAACATCTAACTGAATTGAATCGAAGTCACAAAAGTTTAGTCTGTACAAAACTTTATTGTTTAGTTTATCAAGAACGAGGGAACCGAAATTCAAGTTTCTAAAGCGCTTATTCAAGTTTGTATCTGCTTTGTATAAACTGCCCAAGTTACGTTACTCGCTTCCCATACAGGGAATATTCATATGATGAAAATGGAAGTGGAATTTCAAAACACCTAAATGAATCGAATCGAAGTCACAAAAGCTTAGTCTATAAAAAATTTATCTTGTTTCCTTTATCAAGAACTACGACGCTCGCCAAAACAGCAGGCAAAATGCATTGTAACAGGCTGGCGCCGTCGGCACTCATCAAAACAGCAGCGAAGATACATTACAAGATCATGGCGCCCATGCCCTCCAACGAAACAGCAGGCGAAACTCGTCGTAACAGACTGGCGGCTCCGGCGCTCGCCAGAACAATAGGCGAAACGCGTCGAAACGTCAAAACAGCAGCGAAGGTACACTACAGAAGGATGGCGCCTACGGCGTTCGCCGAAACAGCAGGCCAAATGCATCATAACAAGTTGGCGGAGACGCACAAAGATGCGCGCAGACGCACACAGACGCGCGCGGACGCACATAGGGATTTACAAACGCACACAGACGCACAGAGACGCGCAGAGATGCACACAGGCGTTTACAAACGCAGACAGACACACACGGACGCACGCAGACGCACGCGGGCGCGCGCAGACGCATACAGACGCACGAAAACACATGCGGGCGCACGCACAGGTACACAGACGCATAAAGACGCACACGGACGAATACGGACGGGTACGGTCGCACACAGACGCGGACAGACGTACGCAGGCGTTTACAAACGCACACAGACGCACACAGACGCAGACGGGCGCTCTCAGACGCACATAGACGCGCACAAACGCCCACAGACGCACACTGGTGTTTACAAACGCACACAGACGGACACGTATACAAACGCACACAGACGCACGCGAACGCACACAGACGCACGCAGACGCGCAAAGACGAACACACACGCACACAGACGCAGACGGACGCTCTCAGAAGCGCGCAGACGCGCACAGACGCACACAGGCGTTTACAAACGCAGACAGACACACACGGACGCACGTAGACGCACGCGGACGCGCGCAGACGCATACAGACCCGCACACACCCACATAGACGCGCGCAGACCCGCACAGACGCACGAAAACACATGCGGGCGCACGCATAGGTACACAGACGCATAAAGACGCACACAGACGAATGCGGGCGAGCACGGTCGCACACAGACGTAGACAGACGTACGCAGGCGTTTACAAAAGCACACAGACGCACACAGATGCAGACGGGCGCACACAGGCGCTCACAAACGCACACAGACGCGCGCAGACGCACACATACGGGCACAGAGGTACACTGGTGTTTACAAACGCACACACATGGACATAGACTTATACAAACGCACACAGACGCACGCGAACGCACACGGACGCACGCAGACGCGCAAAGACGAACACACACGCACACAGACGCAGACGGACGCTCTTGCACGCACACAGACCCGCACAGACCCACACAGACGCGCGCAGACGCACATAGACGCGCGCAAACGCACACAGACGCCAGCAGACGCACACAGACGGACAAAGATGAAGACAGACGCGCACAGACCCACACGGACGCGCACAGACGCATACAGATGCGCACAGACGAGCAGGGACGCACACACATGCACACAGACGCACACAGGCGTTTACAAACGCACACACACGCGCACAGACGCACACAGACGCGCGCAGACCGACACAAACGTACACAGACGCGCGCAGACGCACACAGACGGAAACAGACGCACACGGACGCACACAGACGGGCACAGACGCGAACAGACGCACGCAGCATAGGCGTTTACAAACGCACACAGACGTACACAAACAGGCACCGGCGCACAGACTCATACGGGCGGGCGCGGACGCACACACCGCAGACAGACGTACACAGGCGTTTACAAACGCACGCAGACGCACACGGAAGTACACAGACGGCACGGACGCATACGGACTCTTAGAGACGGGCACGGTCGCACACAGACGCAGACAGACATGCACAGGCGTTTACAAACGCACGCGGACGCGCTCAGACGCACATAGACGCACATAGAAGTACACAGACGCAGAAAGACGCAAACAGACGGGCACGGACGCACATAGGCGTTTATAAACGCACACAGACGCAGACGGGCGCTCTCAGACGCACACGGACGCGCACAGACCCACACAGACGGGCACAGACGTACACTGGTGTTTACAAACGCGCACAGAAGTGCACAGACGTACACAGACGCGGACGGACCCTCTTAGACCCGCGCAGACGCACGCAGACGGATGTGGGTGTTTACAAACGCACGCAGAGGCACACAGATTTACACACACGCACGCGGACGCACGTAAACGCACACAGACGCAAACAAGTACACAGCCGGACACAGACGTTTACAAACGCACACAGACGCACACAGACGCAGATCCACGCTCTCAGACGCGCGCAGACGTAAACTGGAGCTTACAAACGCACACGGACGCGTACAGACGTACACAGACGCAGATGGACCCTCTCAGACCCGCGCAGACGCACGAAGACGGACGAGGGTGTTTACAAACGCACACAGACGCGCACGGACGCACACATAGGCAAACAGACGCACGCAGACGCACAGACACACACGCAGATGCACGCAAATGCACGCAGACGCACACAGAAGTACACAGCCGGACACAGACGTTTACACACAGGCGCAGACAGACGCACGCTAACCAACGCAGACGCACACAGACGCACACAGGAGTACACAGACGCATAGAGACGTACACAGACGCAGACGGACCCGCGCAGACGCACGCAGACGGATGCGGGTGTTTACGAACGCACACAGATGCGCACAGACGCACACAGACGGCCACAGACGTACACAGACGTGCACAGACGCATGCAGACGCACACAGGTGTTTATAGACGCACATAGAAGCACACAGACGCGCACAGACGGACACAGGGGTTTACATACGCAAACAGACGCGCACGGGCGCATGCAGACGCCCGCAAACACACCCAGACGCACACAGAAGTAAACAGACGCACAAAGACGAAAACAGACGGGCACAGACGCACACAGGCGTTTACAAACGCAAACAGACGCACACAGGGGCACACGGACGCGCGCAGACGTACGCTGGTGTTCAGAAATCCACAAAGACGCGCGCAGACGCACGCAGACGCACGCAGACGGGCACAGACGCACACAACCGGACACAGACGCTTAGAAACGCACACAGACGCACATAGGGGCACACGGACGGGCAGGGACGCACACAGACGCACACAGGTGTTCACAAACGCACGCAGCCGAACAGACACGCCCACAGGCCCGCACAGGTACACACGAACGCACACAGACGGGCACAGACGCACACAGACGTACACAGACGCGCGCAGACGCACGAAAACGCACGCAGACGCACATGGACGCACACAGAAGTACACGGACGCACACAGACGGGCAGAGACGCACACAGACGGGCGCGGGCGCACATGGACGCACACGGACGCGGCAGACGCGCACAGACGCACACTGACGCACATTGACGCACACGGACGTATGCTGGTGTTTACAAACGCACACAGACGTACATAGACGTTCAGAAATCCACAAAGACGCGCGCAGAAGCACGCAGATGCACACAGACGGACACAGACGCACACAGACGTATACAGACGCACACAGACGTACACTGGTGTTCACAAACGCACAAACGCACACAGACGCATGCAGACGGGCATGGACGCACACAGACGCAGACAGACGTACATAGGCGTTCACAAACACATAAAGACGCGCGCAGACGCACGCAGACGTAAAAAGACAGGCACAGACGTACACAGACGCGCGCAGGCGCACGAAAGCGCACGCAGACGCACATGGACGCACACAGAAGTACATGGACGTACACAGAAGTACACAGACGCACACGGAAGGCACACAGACGGGCAGAGACGCACACAGACGGGCGCAGACGCGCATAGACGCACACTGACGCACATTGACGCACACGGACGTATGCTGGTGTTTACAAACGCACACAGACGTACATAGGCGTTCACAAATCCACAAAGACGCGCGCAGACGCACGCAGATGCACACGGACGCACGCGGACGCATACGGGTGTTTACAGACGCACACGGGCGCACACAGACGCACAGAGACGTACAATGGTGTTTGCAAACGTACACAGACTCACGCAAACGCATACGGACGCACATGGACGTACACAGACGCACGCAGACGCAGGCAGACGCACACAGAAGTACACGGACGCACACAGACGCGCACAGACGCACACAGATGCACACAGACGTTTACTGGTATTTACAAACGCACACAGACGCACGCAAACGCACACAGACGGGCACGGACGTGCACAGACGCATACGGACGGGCATGGGCGCAGACAGACATACATAGGCGTTCACAAACGCACAAAGACACGCGCGGACGCACGCAGACGCACACAGAGGCACACAGACGCGCGCAGACGCACACAGACACACGCAAACGCATGCAGGCGCACGCAAACGCACGCCGACGCACACAGACGCAAACAGACGCACGCAGAGACACGCAAACGCATGCAGGCGCACGCAGGCGGACACAGACGCAGACGGACGCTCTCAGACGCACACGGAACAGCAGCTTTAACCAATGCTGGCAGATTATATTCTCGCCGATCGTCAAAACAGCATGCGAAATTCGTCGCTACAGACTGGCGTCTTCGACGCTCGCCAAAAAGTGGACGAAATGCGTCGTAACAGGTTGGCGCCAACGACATTCGGCAAAACAGCACCGAATGTACATCATAACGGGCTGGCGAATTCGACGCTCGCCAAAACAGCAGGTGAAATGCATCGCAAAGGCTGTTGCCTCCGTCGCTCGCCTGACAACAGGCGAAATACATTGTAACAGGCCATTTCGAAGACCGCAAAACTGCAGCGAAGGTACATCATGAGAGTATGGCACCTGCGGCCCTCGCAAAAACAGCAGGCGAATTACATCGAACATGCTGACGCCTCCTGCGCTTCCCAAACAGCTGCGAAGGTACACTATGTGAAGCTAGCGCCTGTGGCGCTCGCGAAAATAGCAATCCAAATGCATCGTAACAGGCTGAAGCCTTCGGAGACCGCCAAAACAGCAGCGAAGACACATTGTAATGGCTGAAGCCTTCGGCACTCGCAAAAACAGCAGGCTAAATGCATCGCAAGCGCCATCGGCGATCGCCAAAACACCAGCGAAAGTATATTATAAGAGGCGAAATACATTGCAACGTGCTGGTGAGCGCAGCGCTCGCGAAAACAGCGCCGAAAAAAACATGATAACAAGCTGATGCCTCTGGCGCTCAGCAAAACAGCGGCAAAAGTACAACATAAAAAGCAGGCGCCTTCGGCGCTCCCTAAAATACCGCGATGTTCGCCATAACGAGCTGGCGCCTTCCGCGCTCGCCAAACAGCAGGAGAAATACGCATCAAAGGCTGGCGCCTTCGGCGCTCGCCGAAACAGCAGGCCAAATGCATCGTAACAGGCTGGCGTCCTCGGCGCTCGTTAAAACAGTAAGTGAAATGCTTGCTAACAGGCTGACGAATTGAGCTCTCGAAGCAACGACAGCAAAGGTACATCACAGAAGGTTGACGCTTCCGGCGCTGGCGAAAACAGCAGGCAAAATGTATCGTGGCAGGCTGTCGAATTGAGCGCTCGCCAAAACAGTATTTAGTGTCACCATGACAGGCTGGCGACCGTGGCGCCCACGAAACTAGCAAAGAAAATACATCATCACAGGCCGACGCCTCCGGTGCTGGCTAAAACAGCAGCGAAAGTACGGAACAAGAGGCTGGCGCCTGCGGCGCTCGCGAAAACAGCAGGCGAAATGCATCGAAGCGAGCTGCGCCTTCGGCGCTCGACAAAACAGCAAGCGAAAGTACATTGTAACAAGGTGGCGTCTGCGGCGTTCGCGAGAACGACACACAGTGTTCACCATGACAGGCTGACGTTTTCGGCGCTCGCGAAAACAGCAGTCGAAATGCATCGTAACATGCTGCGCATTTGGCGCCCGTCAAAACTGCAGCGAATGTATATCATTCAGGCTGGCGCCTTCGGCGCTCGCCAAAACACCAGCAAAAGTATATCGTAAGAGGCTGGTGCCTTCGACGCTCGCCTGACAGCGGGCGAAATACATTGTAACAGGCTAGCGCCTCCAGCGTTATCCAAAACTTGAGCAGAGGTACGTTATAAGAGGGTGGCGCCCGCTTCGCCGGCCATAACAGCAGTTGAATTGAGTACTGGCAACTCGCCCTTCGGCCCTCGCCAAACAGTAGTGAAAGTACATCATAAAAGGCTGGCTCCGTCGGCGCACGCCAAAACAGCATGCAGTGTTTACCATAACAGGCTGGCACCCTTGGCGCTTGCCAAAACCTCAGCGAAAATACGTCATAACAGGATGGCACCTTCGGCGACCGCCAAAACGGCGGTTAAAATACATTATAAGAGGCTGGTGCTATCGGCGCTCGCCTAGCAGCAGCCGAAATAGGTTGTGGCAGGCTGGCACCTCCGGAGCTCGCCAAAACAGTATGCCTGATGCATCTTTACAGGCTGGCACCTTTGGCGCTCACCAAACAGCAGGCGAAATACATTGTAACAGGCTAGCGTCTTCGGCACTCGCCAAAACAGCAGGGAGATCCATCGTAACAGGCTGGCGCTTTCAGCGCTCGTCAATATAGCACGCAATGTTCATCATAACATGTGTTCATTTACATCATTTCGATACTTTTTTTCATTGATTATGTATTCGAGTGTTACTATTATGAGCTGCCTTCCTTAGAACAGACAAGCACAAAATGCCTTGGCACCGCTCTTAGGTGCCAATCCATATATGCTAAAAGTTTTCTCAAAGGCTTCATTTTTAGACAGCATAATGCATGGCAGAATTCATATCTCGTTTCCAACTTTTAAACCAAGGACACCCCAACCAATTTCTTTTCGTCCAATTTATAGTAACTCATTTATGTGCCATTTTAAAAACGCATTTCTCTTGGTGTTGAAATTTTCAGCATTTTAGACTTCAGTCGCTTCTCCTGGTTAACATTTGATATTAGGGAAAGTTGAAGTTTCACATAAACATCGAAATGGCAAATAAATATAAAATGAATAAGTTTAAAAGCAAAAATGTACCCTTCTGAAAGCAATATAGTCATCCTCATATTCCAATCGCATTCGAAGCTTCCAACGAGCCCTTCGGAATCTGAAAAGAAATTCGCTAAGTTGCCAACGAGCTACTAAGCTGGTGAGCGATTTTCTTTTACAGGTCATCCATTTATCGTTGAAAAAATCGTTGAAGTTCCTTTCGTATACCGAAACTAGGGTCGCTTGGCAGCATGGCATGGGTTTTCATGTAACTAATACTAGAAGAATGGTCTTAGCTGTTCATCCTATATATAAATATAAATATAAATATATAAATATACGTATATATATATATATATATATATACATATATATATACATATATATATGTATATATATTTATTTATTTATTTATTTATTTATTTATTTATTTATTTATTTATTTATATTTATATTTATATACTAGACCTAGTGCCACTCTTTCAGCAGAAGTACGTGGGTTGCTGCAAAGTAATGCCAGTAACGAAGAAGAAAATCCGTGGGATTATTCATTGGGATAAAAAAGTTCACGCACTTGATTGCACCTATTATTGCAGAATGAGTGCAACAGCAACACATCATCGATGTTTGCACCTTGAAGTGTGCAAAGTCTAAAGTGTTCTATGCGCCTCTTGCACTTGTCAGCTACATTTGCAATACAACAACTAAACGACGGGGACCGTGGAATTGTAAGAGCTGCGCCCATATAACGTTTCTGCTTTGTGTTTACCAGCAAGAGATTGTGTTAAAGCCGGTGGTCTGACGACCCAATTTATCGCCGTCAGTGATGCATAGTTCGCATAATATTCGTGCATGATTCACATTACGGTTTTGAAGTTTTAAAGGATACGTAGATGGAATTTGAAAATGTGGGTTGGAGGCCTTGCCAAAATAAGGGAGTGAGTCTATAGATGAATGAGGAGAGATGTCGGCTCCAGTAGCCTCATGTTTCTCAATTGCACGGGAGCGCTTCTTCGGACAGCCAAAATATTCATCATCCCTCCAACCCCCCCCCCCCCCCCCCCCCCCCCCCCCTTAATGATGTGTCTATTCAAATATTTCTCAATGTTCCTTGTGTTTGGTAGATATCGACTTGAGCTGAGCCTCTGAGCCGACTAAATAATGGAATTTAGAGCAACTAGGGGGAATTATCACCACATAAAGTTACATCTCGGCCTAGTGTTCTATTGATTTACACTTAATTTCAATGTCAATAACGATTTCTCGTAATCGATTTCAATAATAGCCGACAAGTTATGAGTTTAATGTGAGCAAATGAAGCATCATTTCTTCACTCGGTTCTCCAGCCAACCTTAGTCCCACCTTCACTTCTTCATTTGCCAATTTTCTCTAGCATTTGGTTCTAGAAGAAAATTTATTTGATAAGACGATAAAATCCTTACACATTACCCCACCGTTTATTAGAAAATCATAGCATGAATTTATTAAAGCTAATTCAATCTTTACTCAGTCTACTTCGCCCCACAAGTGATCCAATGTTGTGCCTTTAATCATAAGCGGCCTATAAGTAGGGAAATATTAAAACAACTATGTAACAAACACGGTAATTGCTCGTAGAAGATTGCGCTGTTCAGCACGAAATCTTAGAAATGCTCGACGATGTGCACCTCCAACTTCAATATTCATTAATCGCTTCTGCTTTAATGCCCTCCACGTACTCTGCAGCACACGTGCGGCCGAATGTTTATACCTGTAATCATTTTTGCACCTGTCTTCTATAAGATGCTAATCGGAATCAGCAACAAATTCACCTCTCATATATACTGCAGTAAATACAGAAAGCGGTATTAGCATCAAGTAAATAAAGACATCATCGAATGATTTATAAATCATTACGAATATTGAGGGATACTAAGATCCTAATTTCAGTGTTTCTTGTGTTTTTCTTATGAATACTATCTCGTTGCCTTCATCAGTCGTTAAATCTATCACATTTCGATGCTGCACCGTAGATGTTAACGCTACTCTGATGAGTTTTTACATATTTATATTTGTCTGTATGTATGTGTATGTCTGCATATCTGTTGTACTTTAACTTCGGAAATCATTGCAATGAAGTTGATGATTTTTGGGATGGGGAGGGGAGTGGAGAGTAGAGCACATATCAAAGGATTGCCTCCCAGATTATCATTCACATAAATGAGCTAACATTCAAAGCAGTAATTAGTTATTTAAAGGTACGAAAGTATTCGTATGCATTTTGAAATGGATCAATTTTTCATTTACGCCGATGGGATTATAGAAAAGGGGATTTTTTAGAAAAGATTTGCACAAGAGAACAGTAACAAGAAATACAGCATAAAATAGTAGAATTCCAAAGAAACTGCTAAAGAGATATCACAGATTAAGTAGAGAGTAGAACTGATCAAGCTTAAAAAACGACTGATGAAATATAAACATCTGCCCTGCTATTCAGCCTTCCCATTTCTTAATTGCTTGTTCGTGAAGCAAATGCTTATTTGCATGAAAATGTTAACACTGAATTTTAGTGATAAACAATTAAGTGCTACATTTCTTCGACTACGATGTGGAAGGGGAATTATGTGATGAAACATACTGAATGGAGAGTTGAGATTCGGCGATCACTTGATTGACCCTCCTTTCCGAGAGTGATAATTGCATTCGACGCCCAACGAGGGCAATCAGCAATGACGACATTAACGTCCCCTAAATGCACCTTGAAATACCAAAAGAAATAACAAAAATAGATTATTGGTCGCATATGTCTAAAATAATATGTGATCGGTTGAGCTCTGCTTGAAGAATAATCGTATCGTTGTGCATATCATAAAACAACCAAAAACAGACCGGATACGAGAAATCATTAGTGCAACTGGAATTGTCTATGAAGGATTCAGCCTTATCGAAATCATCGTTGTGAGCTATGATGCTAGTGTAGTTTATTCTTGCATTGAAAGTCTTCTTATCCAATATGTGTGCATGGATAGGCTGACGACCCTGTAGCACCTCTCAACAAGCAACATTTCTGAGAAATGTGAGTTTTATGGAACCCTCAAAAGAAGAGATTTTTGAAGGAACTCATACCCTAGAAGAAATCCGCTTTCAACATGCTCAAATTTTAGACGGGCCGAAACTAAAATGACCTTCATGTGCGCAATCTGGTCACCATGGATTCTTGCAAATCATATGAAGCCCATAAAACTTACAACGATCCCCGTAATGATGGCGAGAGCTCTGCCACAATAGGTCTGCACCTGTACATCACCATAGCCGATCGAGAAAAATGTCTGAAATTGCTCACTCGATTTGCAATGCTTATAAGATGGATGCCAAATATCGTATCCGAGTGCTTATTCAGCGAAAGTATAAATGGTAAGGAATGGCTCATATTGACAAGCACTTTTCCCCACGCCACTACCAACATGTAAAGCCATTCAGCCGCAAAGTCGGATGTTCCGCCGATAATCTGATAATAGACATGCCAGTAGAGAAATTCCATAAACAGTAAATAATTAGGCGATGTTACCTCATGCACGTCATGCGCTTCGAATTTGCATCAAAACGCGTTAGAATTTATTCACATTTATTGCGTGAACAACATAAATTTTCCAGAGAACTGAAAAAATCAAAACTTCTTGAAAATGCATTATGTCTTTAAATGTTTGAAGACATACTTTTGGGTTTCATAGCAAAATAAGTCGAAATCTTTAACTGTCGAAAAACTAGCTTCGTTCACTATTTTGATCTTGAAGAAACTCACCACAACCTCGAACCATATGAAGTCAATAATGTGTCGATTGCTACCAACATCGTCGGAATGAGTATACCTGAAAAATTATCAATGTAGGAATCCCAAAAATCTCGTTCAATCCCGCTGCACAACCAACGATATCTTCTTGTGATGCGTTTTCTGTTAAATTACATTTGAAACACCGAATGTTTCATCAACGCGTCTGCGAGCCTTTCATACATCTATACTTGGGAGTATGTGCGTTGTACGTAGGCATGCATGTGTGCGTTTGCGCTGTGTACGTGTATCATCTGTGTGCATGCGTGTGCAAGTGCACATGCATATATTATGCGTGCACAAGTACGTGTTTGGGTGAGGGACACAAGAAAAATTCTATGGGACAGGCTGAGCAATCTTTTCAGGAAAAATTTTTGCTGCTTTAAATTGAATGATCCTCTCAGCGCTTTATCTGAAGTTCCAGCGTGCGCTAGACAGCTGCACTTCCCACTGCGCGACCAGCGTGTTTGCCATGTGCGGTGCCAGAGTTTTAACTTGTGACTCAGTGAAGTTTCGATAGTCAAATTTGCTGCATAAAAGTTCCCGATTAGCTGGAACTTCAACTAAGTTCCTCGAGGATGTATCAGCTTCAAGGCCAGGATAGACCTGTAATTCGTAAGAACTCGAACTATGCGCCACAGAACATCTTAAGCTGTGAAGGACATCCACTCAAAGTTGCTGGCAACACAAGATGGACGGTATGTTTCTAAGCAAATTGGGATGTTCTGCTGGATTTAGCTAATGTCAGTCACTACTGAAATTAGGTTACTAACCTTTCACACTGCGTGAGCATCCAAGCTAAAATAAGCCAAAAAGAGGCTGTAGAGAAGGCAATTATGGATAGAGGCCGTTCGGTGAGTTGACTCCTCACCACGAATGGGAAATCCACCGATATTTGATTCAGACTTGCCATCGCTTTCGTAGCCGGATCCTGAAAATCGTTGGACGTAGTTCATCTCTCATTATTCATTCCTTTAATGATCATTTATATAGTTCATGGATTTGATGCCATGCGGATTCTAAGTTAAGCAAAAATATGGGATAAAGTGTTAGGTGATAAACAAGTGACCATAGGGTTAAATATGTGATGTTAAACGAGAAACTACTATATCCGGAGTGACCAAATCATTAAATCATTAAATCACAAATCATTGAATCAAATCATTAAAATGACCAAAATAGAACAATTCCGCAAGTGCTCTAATCATTGGCAAATACCATTTTTGGGTGTTTTGGAGCAAGAAAATGCGAAAATAATATTTTTAGAAGTTGTTAAATTTTTGTCTCCGTCAGGTGTAATAGCAACCCTTCAGACTGCTCAGACCGTCAACAGATGACCCCATTTCGGCGCATTGCAACATACTTAAACTTTGTCATAATCTAGGCGCATTTCCCATGTTTTGAAAGTGTTAGAACACGCTGGTCTAAAAGCTTGTCACCTTAGTAAAATACATTCACTAGCAACACGTGCTGGATTAAAAATTACAACTCTTTGAAAGCGTCGTTTTTAGCTCCTGCATGCTCGAAAATATGCACTCGAGAAACATGGCCGTGTTCTGAGCATTTTCAGAATTTCGTCACTTTGATCGATTATCCCAGGTACAGTGGTACCAGTAAGAAGTGATTTATGGTATGAACTTTGAGGTGTAAACGATGTGTTGTTCTACGGTTGAGTTTGAATATACTTCATCAACTGCATTCCGGTCATTTGCGCCCCCCATCTCTCACGAGCTTGTTGAGATTCACCATATGTGTTCTGAGCATTTTCAGAATTTCGTCACTTTGATCGATTATCCCAGGTACAGTGGTACCAGTAAGAAGTGATTTATGGTATGAACTTTGAGGTGTAAACGATGTGTTGTTCTACGGTTGAGTTTGAATATACTTCATCAACTGCATTCCGGTCATTTGCGCCCCCCATCTCTCACGAGCTTGTTGAGATTCACCATACAAACGTTTTGATTCGCATTTCGCTTGCTAGCACTGTTTGTACGGCGAGAGACTGTATGCTCTGCAAACGGCTTTTTTTCCAAGTAACTTGAGTGCCTATGAAATTTCTTGCCTCCTTCGAGCCTTCCTCTTTGTAGCCTTCATACATTGCTGTTTGCTTACTTAAGCCTGTTTGTTTTACTCGAGTTCACTTGCTTCCTAAGTTTGGCCTCTTCTTCACGTTCTTGCTTACAGCAACCTGTCAACCACAGTCATAGCCACAATTTTTCTGCACAAAGGGGCAGGAAAGAGTTTATCGTGAGGATCAGGAGAGTAAAGACTATATTAAGATCCTCGTTTTGCATGTGAGCTCAAAAATTCACAGAAAAAAACAATAAAGAATCTGCAAAACATCGATCTGTCGATCTTTAACCGGTCTTTAACCGCTCGATCTTTAATCAGCAAAACATCGATCTTTAACCGGTCAATTCAATTTCTTTAACGTTGCGCTGAAATCTTTCCTTTCATTGCGTAGTTTAACCGGTCAAGCACCTGGAATTGAACACTATGCAAGACGAGGTAACGACAAGCGATATATAATCGAAGGAACATCGGCAAGCATAGCAGAACATCGACTGGAATGTGTACAGTATGCGGCAGTCGTTCACCAACTCCAAGCAATGGCCATTCGACGGTACCCACTCCTTTAACAGTTCACATCTGGCGTATGAAATAACTCGAATGATATGTCCAACTAATGATATGTCCGGCTGAATAGTTATGTTTAAATCATCTATATACCCGTCCACCTTCAAATTTTTGATTTTTGTCAGAACCAGTTCTGCCGATGCAAGAACAGCGCATCAAAAACACCAAAAATTGACGTGAAGCAAAGTTCGACGTTTTATGAAAGCATACAAGTTATGATTGCGACAAATGCTAGCACCCTTCTCATATATCATCGCTCTCATCCTCTAAATGGACCAACTGGTTTACGTATGTTAACTCATCTTGGCCAATGTTTCAAGATTTCTTTTGAATAGTGAAACAGTTGCTTAAATGCAGCACAAAAAACCTCATTGAGTGATTTGTGAGAAGATAGGAAATAACCTGGCACAGGGCATATCGAGCATATTGTGAGTTCGATGAGCAGCTTTGCAATTCGTTCACATGTTACACCGATTCGCCAATAATTGCTACCCATTTCGATCAACGAAATCTAAGCATAAAACAATTCAACGACTACCACATATTTCAATAAAAGATTCGGTTCTTAGTAGGTTTTTGATCTACGAAAGAAAGGTTTTGCTTTAGCAGAAGTTCTTCTAAGCATAACACTTTCAATAGATTCTGAACCATTGGCCTACTGATATTGTAGCGAAATAGCGTTGTGAAATTCAGTTGTATGTAGATCAACCCGAAGAGTGACATAGAAAAGGTGATTCGATAGTAGATGCGCGCAGAGCAATACTATAGACCCATGAAAACCCAACTCACTATTGCACTTCATAAGGTTGCACTTAATTTTGATTTACTTGATGGCTCGGTTTGTGTCTCTCGTAGGGTTCAGTAAAATGATCATGATCTTAGCATAACTTTTTTCGTGATCTATAAGATCTCCGGCATATTTTGACGTTTTTTTTTTAAAAATTTCTTTGAGGCAGTTTATCTCAACGATTCGTCTAGAAATCTATTGATTTAACGTTTAGCCTTTCTTCATAGGTAAAGGTTCCATAATAGCTACGAAAGAGCCTTTTCTACTCCCATTATGGGAAAGGAAGAACGCTCTCGTGGATTTATCTAATACGAAATCGGCTATTTCGAGAGGCTATATTCAAACAGCTAGCAAATGAAGTGCTCGCTAGAAATTTAACGACAGATTTAATTTTAAAAGGTCAGTGGGTTTCTTGAAATGTTCACAAGGAAAGAATAATTGTTGTTTCTACAAGGAAAGTAACAAGGAGTAATTAACATAACTTTTGACTCTAATAGAACGCAAATGGATAAGATTTTAAGGTTACCTTGACTTCAATGGAATGGTAGACCAAGACAAGCACATCAAGTAGCAATGTCGACATGAGGATTGTGATCCTCAGAAAGAACGTTAATACGATGGATAATGGTGAGTGAGGCACTGTCCCCTGCAAAGTGTCCTTATTTCCTTTTTTTCATAACGTTCTCCGCTATTTATAAAAAGAACTTTTACGAGTGCGAATTATTTTTATCCTGTAGATTCTTATCGCTCCATGAAAGTAATAATGAGGAAACTTAGTATGCAGCACTCGGTAACGTCCCGAATATTGCTAGCATTCGAGGCACTGGAATTTCCGAAGCAAAAAAAAAAAATTCAAAGGCCTAAAATTTGAACGGACTCCACAGTTTCTGAAGGCCCGAAGGCCATCCCACATTTCTGAAGGCCCCGAAAGACCATGGTGACCTACTCTCCACTGTCTCCCTAAAATAATCTTCGGTTTCAATGTAGAAGTACCCTTAACATTTAGTGAATTCAAAATCCAGATACTGTGTGCTTCATGCTTAATTCAATAAATCTTGAATGCTCCCCATTTCGATTATTTGTCAATAAAATGATGCAATCAACGAAATTATTTGAAACCTAGTTCATTTCCTTAATTTATTTACTAATTTTTATTTATCGACTAATCAGTTCCACTACAGATTCTTTTAGAATTCTTTTAGAACACGACTAATACATTTTTAAGGGACTCTTTTGTTAATAATATTAAGTGGAATAATACCAAAAATGAGTTCTACCTGAAATATTTACAAGTAATGTACAAACGTAATAATGCAACGAATAAATATGTAAATGTCGTAAACAAATCAAAATCTCATCATTTGGAACTCTCCTTTATTATCTTTCAAGTATAAAATGAAGGGAAATATTTGCGTCTAAAAAGTACAATGGCATATTAAAGGAATATTGATAAGTTAATGATTGTATTTAAGGAACTTTCGTGTGTGTTTCATGTTTATTCTAGATATATTAAGTGTACGAGTCGAAATGCCTTTTATAGTGAGTATCTACTAATATCTTGGAATTCTCTCTGCATATAAGACAATGGTACATGGAAAGAGGCGTCCGATTTGAATGAAGCTAAGATGCTAGTAAAGATATCCATGACGACATTGAAGCACTCTGTCACCTTGAAAAAGTTTTTTTTCTTCTTTTCTCTAAACGAACAAATGCAAAACCTCATTTTTAAGAAGTCATTAAAGGCCGATTACGATGACGTCATGTCTATGTATGTGTCTGCGTATGCATGTGCATATTTTCTTGTCTTTTTAGTAGCTACTAGTTGATAATCTGAGATCAAGCGATAAAGTTTAGTTAATGTAATAATGTTGGTCGACTTCACCAACCAATTTCGTCCTTACCGACCATCTTTGAATGAAATATTAATATGAAAACGAAATGCGAAATTTGCCTATGCAAATTCTGTCGCATTACCGGTGAAATGTATTCGAGCAGCAAAAATTTCAGCTCAGTATCTCTAGAATGAAACGGTTCCATCGAAAAAGACATTGTTAGGCATTTTTTGCGCTCTTTCTGATGTTTATCGGATCGGAAATGACAGTGAGTTGAAATGCATTAGCGCATATCGTTTCAGCCTCCTCCCTCTCCAGGCATCCTATTTCACAATTACTGTATTTGTGGCTTCGTTCAATTATATCTACCATCATAATCATCATGGTAAGAATTATTTCTCTTCTCCCTTATCGAATCACATTTCTACCAGCTCAAAAAATGATGTGAGAAGAATTAACGATGAACGGCTTTGCTGTTGCTCGTTATTCAATAGATATAACCTCGTTAATTTTGCCCTAATCTTTTTTCAAATGCAACATCTGTAATTACTCTCGAAATCCTCAGAGAATCAAATGGTTGCCATTTAATTTTGAAGAGTCTTACTTTGCCTTTAGTCGAGAGCGCCACAGTTTCCGCATCGATGACGGCAAGAATCAACCCGAATAGCGCCAAATATAAACACCAGTCAGAGACCTGAAATCCCTATCAATGATTTGAAAATATTATGATTCATTAATTTATCGTAATATAAAGCTCAACAAGTGGACAGATGTGTCAGTAAAATGATATCATTTGTTGCATTCACCCCATTTGGCTTACCAATTTCATATTTTAGGTGATGCAATTGTCGATGCAAGCCTTCTCGAAAAAATTAGATTTTCTGTTAATCAAGCACTGCCAAATAAAAATATGGCCAATTTGAATGCATGCAAATTCTTTAGCACCTTTATATCTCTACAACTTATTTCGAGATTGAAAGATCAATTGAGAATTTGATAAGGGTCACTTCATACTGCAATTCACACTCAATGAATTTAGTGACAATAGCTTTAGCCGTGATTTAAACAGCTGAAGTTACTGAACACACAGACACCTACATACATACGCACGCAAATGACGTCACTATTGCACCTTGCAAGGCGGAAGGACAACTGTTTGTACAGAACAAAATTTGAGAAATTTTAGCGCCCATGTATATTTGATTAGTCCTTTTTGCTCATCAAAGACGAATAAGCACACGTCGTCCTCTTTTTCATAGAAATGAACTTCTCATCGTAGACCTACGTTTAAAAAAATTTCATACAAATTCTCTAAGAAAGGGTGCACTTGTTCCCTCATCCATCATTCTAACCAGTGTAGCATCTCATTTGGTATAGCTGTGATTTCCTGCTAATGTTTAGCACTAAGGGATTTACCAACAGTTCAATTTGTGTGCTCTTTTGCCAATTTTCGCACATGCTTATCATAATAACGTCATATCTGCGTACACTTATGAGGGTCTCCCATTCCGAAAGTCTCATTCATCAATGTTAGCAGCTACGGCAATGGCGCTTGCCTACACTCTAGGACCGTCGTGTAAATTCGATTTTCTCCCGACTGGTAGCTGTCTGAATAAGTTATTGACATTATGAATGTAATTACCAACTTCCAAACGTAAACTTCGATACAGAATTGGCCGGAAATGGACAAAGAACGAATATTTTAGCCAAGAAAAATTTTTCACTAACGGTTTTTTGAATTGGCCAATTTAAGAAAAGGCTCATTCTTAAAGTTTTTTTTGTGTTTCTGAATATTTAGCCTCACTGTTATCCTGAAAGCCGAAATGCAAAGAAAGATATATCATGCTAGTATGGTTTTCCACTTGCCTACACATTCGAACTCTGATAGCTTAAGGACATATCGTCGATGGTTTTTTACCTAAAGAGATAATTCAGGCCTTGCCTGTAAAGCGATCTGAAATATCAACTTGCATTGTTTCATAGCGTATGACCATTTTAAGCTGCCGTCTCTTAATGTATAAGTGGCAAGCATCAAACGTTAGAGGAATTTGTTGGGTTATTTATCTAGACCAATAGGCCCTTTCAGCTTTCCCGATAAACAGTTAAATGAATGAATTCTAAGCAGGTAGAAATTGCGTCATAGTTTAAACATTCGATAAGATTGAGACCTCGATTAGTTTCCTGTCCTAACCGTCCAATTTCCCTTTCTTTTTAGTCTAATTGTAAGCGGTGAAGGCTAAAGAAAACGAAGGCCATCCGGATTAAACGTGACGGATATCAGCGTATTCGGAAACCCCTAGACATGATATCTTCGGCGATGTGATCACTGTTCAGCTTTGCCTCGCAACTTGATGAAAGGAAAATCTCGTTTAATGAATTTGTCTCCTTCGGAAACTATTTTTTTAGCTGACATAACAAAGCGAAACTGTGCCATCCAACATGATTTAGCCTTGAGCAGCTGAATACACATTACAGACATATTTCAACAGTTCATATTGCGCGTATAGATATTTTCGCAGCTTTAAAGCAAAAGTAAGTTATCTGTCCAAAGAGGGAATTTAAGAATATTGGATGACGATAGGTGGATTTGCATTCTATAAAGAAATGAATATTTCCACTCATTTTCTAACTCTTGATTAGCAGAAACTTGGATGGGATAATGAGAAATGATTAAAGAGTGAATGAACCTTCATTTTTAAATCGATCATTTTGCGTCGCGATTTGTATCGTTTATGCACTGTTTCAGCACTCGTGAATGTGACGCCATAGCCGGCGCCTGTGCCATCTGGCCTTCTCGTCCTTAGATTTTCGCCCTCGTCGGGCGCCGTACGTTCACGATGCAGTGGAAAAGCTAAATTTTTTTTTGAATTACCGTACATCTCAACGCACCTTCATCATTCAATGATGTAGAAGAACTTGTTGAGTAAATGCAAACAGCATACCTATATTACATATATGAAAAAGTTCTTTCACTTAGAGAGAGATGGAAAAATTCGAAATGAAAGTACGGCATCTCCTCAAATATATATATACATCCCTCTCTGCGTAACCCAATCCTCAATGATAATATGCAAGATCCTTACTGATAACTAGAAAAAATTGACATCGAATGATGAGAATGATACATAAATCTATAAAATATAGAATAGATTATAGAGTTCTAGCATCTTCACACAACCGTTGGATGAGGAAAACCACGTCGGTATGATGTTCTCTCATCAGAACTTACAAAAATACGTCTCTTGTCTCCCGTGTGGCATCACTTTCCTCTCACCCACCCCTCTCCTAATTGCGTAGAGACGTCGATTGCCTTGTTGTTATAACTCCCTCATGCTAGAGGATTGGAGATTGCTAAAATGCAGTCAGCAACTTCATGCAACCGGTGTTCTCGTGAGTTTTTTCATTAAAAAATGGCCTGTTTCATCTGTATATGATGCATCGCGAGGGATCAACATAGTGAACTGAATGCTTCATCATTTAATCCCATTTTATTTCTAATGGTTTATGTATTCGTTGAAAGCACAATATGAACTATCGTGCAAGTGTTTGCAAATGAGCTAATTGCCGGGGGGAAGGAGGGGTGGCAGGAGAGGATTTGGAACAGTGACGGCGTAAAGAAGGCGATTGTTTTTTTTTCTCTTTTGAAAATGTCATTAATTTAAAAGAGAAGCAGTCACATATAAAGGAATAGTGGCAATGCAATAGTATTTCTACATTTCTTGAGGTGGAGAGAGAGGAGGAAGGAAGAGGAAACAATTCAAACGTTGATTTAATTTTCAAAGACGCTGTGGAAGACAAAGGCAGAAAGCGATGAAGAACACATGATGGGCGTAATATGTCCGTTGTTGTCACTATAGACGAAGTCAGCTGTTAAAGACTTTGCAAGTGATTATCACTGAGAGAGGCATTTCCAACACTGTGTAAATAGTTACTAATAATATTGCGTTTAATGTGGGTGGAATGAGAGACCATACATTGGCAAGTATGTGAGTGCTTACGGCTTGGAATATCAGTGAGGCGTAGACTTATATGAGTTTAGAAAACATGTAGGGTTTTCCGCAGGGACTTCCATACTCGAAGTAAATGCAAGGGACATTCATAGAGTTCTGGAAAAGTAGAATCCCAAGGTATACGCATTGTTTTCAGGATGAATGTAGCACAGGATTGATCGTACTGCCATCTCAACACTTCATCATACTGCCATTTGCAGCAGTATATATATAAGACATGCTAGTATAGGACTTTAGATAACGCCTATGAAATATTCGAAGATATTGTTTGTTGCGATGCAGCCGTTTCCTGCTCTCGCTGACATTATTTTGATTATATTTAGATAAGAGTTCATAAATGCATCAATTGTTTAGTGCATGAACCTCGCCAGTAAAACTGCAAATTATGGACATAGAGCAATCCTAAAAGCCAAATGGATCCAGTTTCCTCTTCAAGATAAGATGAGGATCGAAGATTGAATCGATTTGCATACCACTGCAACCAATCCTTCTTCCGACAGTACAGGTAAACTCGTCTATGGGAACGACATTTTGAATGAGACACTATTCTTCGTCCATTTAGAATTGCACTAATGCTACTGCGTGCGGGTATCATATTTGCGTAACATTTATGAGCACATTAAAGATTTTTGAAAAACTGTGAACAGTAGAAGCACCTCCGAATAAGTTTTCATCTCCAGGTTATGCTTCTTAAAGTTCGGTATGAGAGGATGACCTACCAAAAACAATTTAAATATGAAGTGTGGGAAATTTCAAATTGCATAAACTCCGGCACTTGTGAAGAAGAAAAAGGACTGGTTCGCTTGGTCAAAGACAAAACTGAGACAACAAACTAATAACGTTATCGCTGCCTTCCTGAAGAGAGAGGAATTCCAGAATATAAAGGACCTTTGTTCGGAAGGAAGGAGGTGTGTGCTGAAATGATGCTCGTTCTTTCATGTCAACTCATATTATATTCTAATGTCGCTCAAGAATTTATAAGGTGTTTTATTATCACTCTCACATTCATAAAGGTCTTGCGTTTGCATAAGAACAGACCTCCAGAAATCATGAAATGGAGGAAATATGCAACCCCCGCAAGCATTCGTTTCGAAGGGGACGGTCCACAAATTGTTCGATGATGCCGTTAACTTCAGGGATAAAGAATATATCCCGAAGCTTATCTAAAGGCTTTCATAGCGAAATGCGAAAACTACCCAATGTTCTTCGATGCACTGAAACGCTAATGCATCTTTCTCGAGTTCACGACGTCATCCACAAATCCCCATTCTGTTGTCACTAAGGATAGATACGTCAACTGAGCAACATTTAATGCAACTCAGGCTTCATTTGCCATCTAAGGCCTACAGTAGTCGTTTCTCTTGAAGCACTAAGCAACGAGAAGTGAGAAACTTGGTGAATTAAGTTACTCTAAAATTAATTAGCCTTTTTTATGTTGAAAGCAAGGAATATCGTTCAGAAAACACCTCTGAGCTTTTGCTAAGTGAATGCCTACAGCTGAAGTTTTAAAATATTCAAATAGCGCTCAGTACGTTACCACAACTGCATAGGAAACATTTCAGCTTTGCATATTGGTCTTGAATCCCTCAAAGTGTAGGAGAGTTAATGATGGTATAAAGATTAGAAAGGAATATAGATTCATAACATGAAAGGTCACTTATTTCAGAATTGCGATCCTATGAAATATTTTCATACTTTGCAACGAATTGCCAAAAAAGAACGCAGTCTAGCCTCAATGATGCATGAAAATAACGATCTCCAATAAAGCCGCAAATGAAAAGCCAAAATCCATCATTTTCATTAAATGCGCTAATGAATGAACGTGAAAATTCGTATTGAACCGTTAATGTCTACGGACAAATACAACGCAATCATCACGTTTTATCGAACGCGCTGAACTAAGTGGTTGATTCGCATAATTACACTATGATCCAAAGCACTAGTGAAATAGGTGTTTACCTCATAGAACCAAACCGCTAGAACCTACTTCAACTATTTGTACGCATTAGAATGAAAATAAGTGTCGCATAAATGCGGTAGTGAACTCTGAGTAAGATTACCCGATGTTCCAATTACGGGTGCACGACAAAAGAAATAGCCTCTAATGCACAACGATGGACGTCAAGTAAATGTTAAGATGTAATCACATAAGATGAGAAGTACTTTCATATTGAATATGATGTAACCATAGAGACAATATGAAAACTGCGTCAGTATGCGATTAGTGAGTAAAATTATGTGCATTTTCTTTACCTTTTTTTTGAGCAGTGTTCAATGAAGCATCTCTAAGAGAGGCGAATATTTCAATAGTCACGTAAAACTTTTGATGAAACTCAGTGGAAAGTCGAGATTAATTTCAAGGATAGATGAGTGCAACGACTACGCACCCACACTTTTGAAGGAAGTTGCCAGTAAAATAGACAACAAACCTTTGACTGCAATTTCATGCCTTATAAGTACTCATGTTTGAGCTTTTCTTGAAAACAATTAGCACCTGCTTGATTTTCATATAGTGCAACAACATTAACACTTTCATCATATTCTGTCAACAAAGAAGTAAGTGTTCATGTGATGACTATTAATGAGGTGATATCTAGACACAAGCCTCTACCTCTTACCTTTCCAAGATCTTCAGATATATGTACGAGTCTAGCATAGGACTTGACCCATCCTAGGATCTGAAGATCCCCTAGCTTGCTCCCCAGCATGACTTCGTCACTATTTAGCATAATTGGCGATTTCGCCTTGTTTCTATCAAAGAAAATATGCGAAATTCATATAGAAATCTAAGTTATGCGAGAAAATCCGAGTAACCTTTATTGTTTGACGTGTTGAACACGTTGAATTCCTCTATTCAAATTCCTCTTAAAGAAGATGTCTTAAAAATAAGCGAAACTAAACATAAGATGCAGTCATCTCGCTGCATTTGCTGAGAGAGAAATGCAGGCAATATTTAGCTTTCTTTTTTCAGCATGCTAAAATAAATAGAAGCTGAACATATTCGACCGATTGAAAAATAAAGACCGCCACAAAGTGGTGTCCTTTACTTTTTATCTAATACTGGGAAAAGATTCTCAACTGCATATTCAACCAATTGAATTATCAACATAGTTCTCTTCGTGAAAAGTTTCATATTAACCACATTGATCGTTTACTCGATTTACAGCTTAACTGTTAAACGTCAGAATAGGCCAAAAATCTGCATTCAATGATTTTGATAGCCTCCATTAGTTTATACTGAATAAATTTTAATCGAAGTTGGATCGACTAAAACCAAATTAAGGTAGTCAAACTTGCCAACATTTAGCATGTCACAATAAGCTTTTATTTAATCAATATTCTAATAAAGCAACTATAGTGCTTTCGTCACGATAACTTTAATGCTTTCATTACGGTAACTTAAACCCTTTCACTAGGGAAACGCCAAAGCTTTCATTACAGCCATTAAGAAATGCGACTTCTGAAGACGAAATCGGCGCAACACGATAATGACCAATAATATGCACTTTACAATCATTCTTTATCGATGCAGATTGAGCTGGACTCCTATGCAATATGAATTCGACGGAATTGTTTTAAGATCTATGAACAGGGTAATATGAGAATATGATTACATAATTCCTCATTAATCACTTTGTTGCACCAAATGAAATCAAATATTATTCATATTAATGAAATAATTATCAATGAATGTAATCGATCACAAAAGTACGATTACAGAAATAAGAATCGACACTCTCTGATCGTTAATGCCTCTAAGCAAAAATCAATCCAAATATCGAATACTTCAAAGATATTTTAAAAAATCGAAAAATCAATAAGAAAAACACCAAAAAAAGAAAAAAAATCCTTGTAATCAATAATTGGCCATTCGTAAATCAATAAAACTCATTGGTGAGTATCTTTCAGCGGAAGTGATCTCATATTTTTGTCTCCGAGAGCAATTTTCGCGCTCTATCGACTCCGAATTCGAACTGTTGAGCTAATAGATTAAGAATTTTCTAAAAAAAAAAACCGGATTTTTTGCTCGTTTTTATCGTACATTACTTAGAAAAATGAATGGGAATTTTGTTCGATAATAAGTGCTTTCCTGTAATTAGCAGATGTAGATGTGATAATCACATCTGTGAAAATCTAAGTGATTCCGTAATTCACTATGAACACGCATGAATTAAAAATCCGATTAGAAGCTAGGCAGCAATTCTAATAAACGTAAATAACTAATATTAAATGACGCAATAGATTGCCTATTCGCTTTGATATTACTTATGTAGAAAATTTTGCTTCCTCCTATCATCATGCGATTGCCTAAATTAACTTCTTTATCAGCCTAAATCACCTATAATTAGTGAGAAGTTTTCTTATTATTATTTCGACGTTTCAATGTTCAATCGGATCCGATCAGGTGCGATATCAGTTCTTATAAATTTGTTGGTTAAGCTCTGAAAGGACCAACTTCATTATATCTAGTAACACGTTGATGCAAAAGGCTGCTATCGATCATTAAAGAGGATTTTGAACGGCTCGAAATTTCATTCACCGATTCAGTTTTTTCTTCGAGATTGTTATAATTAGCGTCTACGACGGAATTCGCTTTATGAATTCGCTTGGTGATAGCGATATCAGTATTGCTACAATCAATACAAGCCATAGTCACGCTTCCCTCCCTCCTTCCCCTCCCATCTCGCATCCTTCCACTTACTCTTACTTCCCTAGTCCGAATCATTTAAACCAAATTTTTCCGACAAGGTCGCATAAAAAACGAATAGGCCCACCCCATTTATCCAGAAAGCGATCCTGGTATGTTTGCCTTTCATATGGTAATCGCTTGATGAAGATGACTAAGCCTATAATGCTTTTATTTAGGAGTCACCAAGCATCAACACTCATTCAATAATTCCCCTCCACGAAGAATCGCTTCAATTAAGCCTCTCATTGCAGCCATCTACGACCGATTTTAGTCATTCTATTTCATAGCTACTTTATACTGCGACAGAGTGTAATTCACATATGCAAACACTTTCAAGCCAATCGAATAGAGCCTTCATTCAACGCTAAAGTTTGAACGAAAAAGCACTTCAAACGTTACATTCATATGTGTGCGTTTGAATGATAGACTAGAGTGATGAGATTGTAATATGAAAGACTATAAGACTCAGCAAGCACATCTTATTTTTAATTGCTATGTTCATACTTAGGAAAGCAATTACGCTATAAAGGCTATAAAAGCTAAAGGTGAAATTTGTTCTCTCTATAAACGATCCATAGCGTTTGAAAACTTTTGACATTTGGTCGATGTTTTGCAGATAAGAAGCTATTGCATAGGCATACAAAAACATGGCAAAATTGCCAAGATATAGTAACAACTCTAAAAAATAGCATTCATATTTTAAAGCAATCAACTACTCATAAAATTCTCTAAGAAACATGTTTACTGCAACCTGACAGCCTAACTGGCAATAGCATGAGTTTCGATCAATGCAGCATTCGATCCCACTAATCGCTCTAGTCATGTTGAGGCGCCTATAGCAGCTTTCGGAACTAGTAAATCAACTTGAAACTTTGATAAGGTTGACATTCTGATGGAGATATAATCTCAAACTTCACAACTTTTCTTCAGCATTGCTTGAGTGCAGACTATTGGACACACACACATACACAAATGCAAAACCACAATAGCAGCACAAATTATGCGGAATTCATATTTATGCGGATATATTGGTGCTTGCATTCAGTTGTCTATAAAAAAGTTACAAATGTAGATCAAAAGATTAAAGTCGTCAACTTGATGAAAGTAATCCACATTGTAAGGGGACATAGCGACTCAGTTATTAGTTGATGTGTTAATTCAAAGAAAAAAGCCATAGACATTTAAACTGCTTTTTAAAACATTTTAGACCATCGAAGTAGCGAATAAAGCGGAAAAAAAGTAGTTTACTGAGAATTGATTGTTCGTTTAACTTAAAATATGATTGCTTTATTGCGTGCCGTTCATTTTTTCGACCAAGGTGGGAAAGGCTTTATTGAATTTGTGAATTCGTTGCGTTTGTCTGCGCCTCTATAGGGAAAGCCTCTGAAACTTAGAGGAATGCGAATAGGAAAAACAAAGTTATATGTTACCCGTAAAACTACTATGAAATCTAACCAACAATACTTAAAACAATGCAAATAACGCCTCATACTGCATGACGTCTATATGATCGTTGGTGCTTCAATCAAACAACATAGCGAAAGAAGACGCTTAAATGGTCAAACATTTCGGTACATCGTTAAAAATTGAATGACACCCCCGAGTAGTTCTGAAGTCATATTTGTGCTCTATAATCTTTGCATCCGATATTAGAATCTCCCTTTCGATATCTAAGAATTTCTCTAGTCAAAGAAGATGTATTATGCCACTGGAAGTAGAATGCTAACAATAAAAAAAAGTGTTTTTTTCTATAAAATAGTCGATCGAATCGAATCGAATATTTATGTCGACTCACATCACAAATTTATTGCACTCACTAAAATTGAAACTAATAGATATTCATTGCCATTTTTCAGTGACACCATAATTCATCACTGAACTATTTAAATATGTAATTTCTTTTTTTTTTCTTCAAAATTATTCTCTCAATCCAGGTGTCGCACTGAAGCAAATATAATGCATACTAATTTTTAATTTATGCCGATCAATGAAACTCGGATCCTCAGAAATTCATAGCTATGCTTATCGACTACTTTAGGTCTATAGATTATTGCGCTAACTCACTTAGTTTTCTGTTGGTGGATTTTCTTTACTGTAAAAAGCTTTTGCAAATTCATTTTTGCTGAAGGGTTTTGTGTTGATATCTTGTTTGCACACTTGCGTAGCGTGTTTGTCTGTATGCCCGCTCACTACAACTTGGAAACCACCAAAGAGGAGAGTTAAAAATTAAGATAGGCATAGCGTACACAATGGGATGGCCTTTTCTACCATACTTCACGCTGATGCATTATTCTACGTGAAAGTTGAAGGCATTTAAGGGAAGCGCTTGAGGGAAGTAATTACTTTGCTTTTGGATGACAGATCGCGGGAATCTGCGCACATTTTTTGTGAGGGTTGGGAAATGATATGTGGGGAGAATGCTTACAGCAAATGGAACAATCAAAGATGAGTTTAGTAAGATCATCGCGGGATTTTTTTCGTCACCTTCTCGTCACCATGCTCGCAGTCGTGTGTTAAAGCGGTATCAGGGAGGGGAGAACCGGTAAGGGAGAGGGTTATAAAGACTGATCTTTTGACAGTGAGGGACCTATTCAGTGCTCCTTAAAGAAATAGTCTACATTATTTTTAAGATAGTGGGGGAGTGGGGGAGGGGAAAGGCGAGGGGAACAAGAATTTGAATCCAGCCTGTAACGCGAGGAAGCACTAAGCTTTAACCGTCAGCTGATTACTCTTCACTACCATGAAATTGAAGGGCATGTTTTGAGACATACAACGGCCCTCGTCGTGGGAAGACCGCACTCAAAAAATCCATCTCCTCCACTGCGGACTTTCTGGAACCAAGCCCTCCTCTCCAAGCAGGAGCCTCGTACGTTTCAACACCTTCAGGTGTGAGTTTGAGTTGGCAAGTTGAAAAAAATTCTGCCTTGAGTCAGAGAACATAAAGAAACTGCGTGAGGAAACGTTTTGGAAAGAGAAACACTGGAGGAAAACGTGGGGCATAGCTGTTGTCAGAGAAACAACACTTTACTGCGAAAAGATGATATCAGGATATAATGAACACAATGAGGACGCGCTACGGAGACAAGATACGCTGTAGTTCACCTATATTCAACCAAAGAAACCATTGCATTTTCATGTAATTACAAATGAAACGTTGGAGTTAGGAAAAATCAGATTGTTCCAGAATTGCGATCTCTTTCCAATTGTATCACTTCAATGGGAAGATGGCCTACAGTATCGAAAATTGCACGTATAGCCACCGTATATAAAGACAACGGCGCGCGACAAAAGAGCTACATTAGAGGCATGTATCATAGCTGTTCTGTGTTTCGATATTCTTCCTGCCTTATGTTTACGCACAGTTTACATAGCAGTGAAGCCAGAAATTTCATGTTTTAATCAAAAACCTATCCAATACAGAGTGACAAAATCGAAGTCATCGATGAAATCAACCTCGCAAAAAACGGCGCACGGCAGTATTCTCAACTTGACATAAGAAGAAAACGGGTCTCGAATGAACGAGAACTCCCGAAGCATACTACGAAGTTCTGTGATAGGCACGAAATGGAGACCTGCATAAACATACGATGTCAAAAGAAAAACCATCGTCTTTAGGGTTCTATATTGCCCTGTCCCTTTCCTTCCCCTCATAACTGCCTTCTATTTTTCTAGTCCAGAAGTCTTGTCTGCTGGAGATCAGGCGTTATAAAACATACATCCAATTGCGAAAGTTAAGAAAGTGTTTCAAATAACGCTCACTATGAAGACAAAGCAATGAGCAAGAGCATCCCAACTTAGTAATGCCAATTTATCTCGAAAGCTATATTTTATCATATTTTACCACCTCAAGAATTTTAAGTTATATTACATTATATTTCAATGCACCGAAAATTCCGCAGACTATGATGTAATATACTTTACGCGAAAATGACATTGCACAATAACATGAACAATTTGAAAACTGTCTGGTAATAAAACCAGACGTTTTCTAGTCCTCTCCCCTTCGCGGAAGCCTTTTTTCTCCAAAATCCCTTTCCTCCACTGGAGATTTTCAGGGCGCAGAAACCCGTCCATGGGCGTGAAAAACTCCTCCACCTCTTTGAGGAATGATTCATTGTGCCACATAGCGAGCTCCTCGTAGTGGCCTCTGTCCGTATGGCCTCCCCCTCCCCCTTCTCCGTACACTATTGTGAGGTCCGTTAGAGCATCTACACGATTCTCCTGATACTACAATGAGTTATCGCATGACTTACGGTATATTCAACCGTGCAAGTTTAATTTTGAAATCAAAGACTTTTCTGGATAACGATTGTTCCCATCACATTCCAAGTTTACAGGATTGCAAAACGCTAATTGAAAAATTCTGCAGAGAATCATGCATACATAAAAGGGTATAAACACGCACATACGGAAACCATACATACCATTGATACACACACACTATTTTGTTTGAGAAAGCATGTCCTTGATTCAGGCTTTATGGAGTGAAAAAAAAAAACTTCATTCGTCAATTTGTTTTATGAGCAAAATTTTTTTCTAAAAAATTTAGAGCAATCGAATAAAAAATTAAAGTATGCATTTGTAAAAAAGAGCATGGATATATTACATAAGAAGGAACTCGATTTAGGTTCGAGTTCATTTACAGCAAAATTTCTAGCGCACTCGAACATAAGAGTCGTGGTCCTGAACAATTATGCGCGCAAAAGTTTCCGAATCCACATTTGTGTTCATGATGCCATCACCACTTCATAGATCTTTTTCAGTTATACTACAAGCAATGTGCTATTATGCCATATTTCAGTTTCAAGTTTAAAGGCAACAATACAATGAAGTCATTGTTCCTATAAACGACTGCAAGAGTAGGGATAGTTAATATAAGGCGCATCCTATGCTATCTACAAAACATTGCTTCGCAAGTAGGCCTGCGCAATTGTGAACAAGGCCAGAAGCCAGAATTTCTTGGTCATATGCATATGGCCTAGACTCGTTTCCATCTACAAAGACCTCTCTTCAGATAGCTATCGATGTTAAATCGAAGTGGAGAATTTTGGTGAATTCGTGATCGCGACGCATCCACTAATGTCAATGTTGATATAATAAAAGTGCGACAGTGGACGTTGCGCTTATGTGATGTACGCATTGGCGGAAAACGCTATGAAAGCACTCAAGCGTAGAATCATCCAAATAAAGGGTCTACACTAATAAAAATTCACGGTAATGAAGCGATATATAAAATATGTTTTCACTAACCAACTGATGAGTAAACTGCGAATTTAGGGCGTTCTTGACCGAATGCGGCTCCAGCTCGAACTCCGGCCATCTCCGATGCGTCGCTTGTTCCACAACGTCACCGACTTTATGATTTCATCCGTTGTTCTAGTTTGCCCTAACGAACAATTGACAAGTGAAGCGTAAAATGAATGTAGCCATTTGCATTAAACAACCTGCAAATAAAAATTGTAAGCTTTCGAATGGATAGATTGAACTCGTGGTAACGCTGTGCTAAAGTGAACTCAGCAAGTATTCATTGAGAAAAGTTTTTAAATATATCTGAGTTATAAAAATATCTAGAAGGAGAAAAAAGACAATAAAAATCCAAAGTATGCGACCAAAAAATATGACAAAAATAAAAAGCACATAAGAAAAATTAGCTCTTTTCAACCTTATAAGAATAGTGATCCTTGAAAATTTCTTCGTTGAATACTGATATAGTTACTAGGAAATACGATCTACCTTGTGATAGGTTTTTTATAAAAAAGACTTTTTGAGCATCACACTTTGATTCCTCTACTAGCAACGTCAGTAAATTAATCCGACTTATTCGAATAGCTTCAATAAAGTGCAAACTCTAGAAAGCAAAACCAAATAAGCATTTCTCTTAAAGTGTCATTCAAGTTAATTCCCTCAATTCCCTTGCATCTAACATTACATATATATTTTATATAGACGGCACTTCAAGGATAGAGTTTTTTAATATTGAAGAAAAGTTTTTATGCTGTTATATAACTTTCTCTTTGCAGAGCACATCGTTTCCGTTGCAACAACATATCTGTGCATGTGTTGACGAACGCCATTGACGGTCTGATACCTTCAACACGAGAAACATCGAAGTTTGCGTTACGAAACTCGGCTGCTATAGTCCAGTGCACTCTGTAGTGGTCGTGAGGGATGAGGATTTCCGATGGGAGGTGGAGGTGGAAAGGAGGGAGGTGGAGCATTGATTTGTCGAGGAGGAAATTCCGTCCGAGAAGCCGAGAAGATACAATTGGGGAAATTCCTCTTTAGGCGAAATCCGTCTAGATTCGAAGACTACGCAGCAGATTAGAAGAACAGAACCTTCATCTTTGCAGATCCCAACGATTAGTGATTTATATGGTCACCGCTCCCAACATGAAAGTCAATGAGCTACTTTTGACAGGTCTTTTTGGAGCATCCTGCTGGAGATCTGTACTAAATTATGCTACGAGATGACCTCCATACTATGTTTCATATTCATCCATCGACCTCCAATGGATTTACAAACGTTCGAAAATACTCAGAAATATGGGTACACCTTACACCGATTGGATTTCTAGTTTAAATCAATCGAGTCATGAACAAATGGACAAGCGTGCTGAAAGGATTGGCATGATACTACCTCTTGCGTTATCCCAAAGTTATTAACTTGCGATAACTGTGCGAAATAATGCGTTCTTCTTCAATAAACTTGATGAATCCCACAGGTCTTCCACAAATAGGCACACTGCTAAAGAATAAAAAATTGGCTAACGCAAAACATAGAAGTTTCTTCTCCACATTAAATGCCCAAAACTTTTGTTGAAATCGAATGGATGATTTGAAATATGACATAGGAAAGACATCACTCTGCCTTACGTTATACCTGCCAACTTTCATAAATCTAGCTCCAGTTGCTCTTGAATTGAAACGACCAGATGGATAAGCGCACAAATATATACATCCATAGACATCATATAGAAGCAAATTATGAAAGCACTATTTGGCATATTTTATTATTTCCAGGTAAGTAAGGAACAAACTGATTAAATGAGTGGAATGTAAAAGCGCATATCATACGACGACTAAACTTTTTTTTGCCAAAAAATGACACATAAGCAAAAGAAATAACAATAATTTTTATTGCAGCTAGTCGAAGACTATCGTAACATGAAACTCGAATAAGGTGGCATCGTTTCAATTAAAAATTAAACGATCCAACAGAAATTTTTGGACATTTGGCAATGAACTATATTAAAAAGAAAGTAAAGATATACGAATAGATAACGATAGGAAAAGATTTGTGATAAATAAGAAACGAATGGCAACGATAGTTAACGTTGCCACGTGAAGCGGAAAGCGAAACTGACATCGTTCGAGCAGTGGTGGGTGCCTCGAGGACACAAGCCAACCGACCAGCCGATGTTCCCGCCCCTCACGTCAACAATTCCAAATTGCTCTCGTTCAATTCGTTTTTAATACAGCTAAACTTTTTTTCTTATTTATTGCAAAATAAAATATTAGATGAACTCTAATAGTCAGTGTGACATCCCCGTCTTCGCATCACATATAGTATTCGTTCAGAGCCTCTCGGACAGTTTCCAATACCACAGAACACCGTCCAAACGAACACATGTTACATTTTCCTGAATAGAGGTATTCCTGATTGCCATTTAGTCCATTTTGAGCAAGAAAGATTGGAAATAAAAGCTGCTACATTCTTGTGATTTAAAGGAATTGTTATTATTCGCTATTAGATGCATGACCGTTAGCGCAGATGATAATATGCGTCAACTAAACGCTACCCTCTGATGCACTTACGATTGCCGGATAGCATACAATAATATTGTGCACCTGCTTTTATCACAGCACCAATATAGGTAATCTTAATATTGCAATGGCAATTATAATGCAAAATCTCATCACTCCGATCATCGATTAGAGCCAACAAGTTATGGAAGTAAGCAGTAAGGTTTAAAAGAAAGTAGCAAAAATATTCAGAATGTTTCAACGAACCTCTTCAATAAAAAAAAATCGACAAGAAACACCAAAACAATACTTTTTTTTTTGCATACTAATATGGAAACAATGTGATAAAATAAACGGAAGCAAACTGAATTGTGAGCGTTGCAAACGGAAAATATGCGCATAGCTGCCTATCAACGTAACTGGGATCATTACACATCAATAATAGAGTGGCATCGTTTCAAACTTGGCAAATATTATCAAGTACAATCAACTACAATCAAGTTTGCTGAAAGTTGAAAGGCAATGAACGGTTAGATTGGTGCATTGATAGATTATGGCCTTTGTCATGCAATCCTCGATTTATTCTTCTCATAGAAGTTACTTTAGACGATTTAATGCAGTCACTTAAACGAGGTAAAGAATAGAAACTAGAAAAGCAATATTATATTTCATATTTTCCCGGCATTGCTACAATCGTAGAAATGTTTGTGGCATAAATAAAATCCTAAACGCATCAGTGGCAAAACTCTTTGTATTTCAATCTATGAAAGTAAATTCAAGTGAACAGATAGATTTGTAAAAATTTTTAATAATATACATTGACCATCGTTGAGTTAGTTATTTCAAAACATATATATCTTTTAACGAATCATATTATTCTACTTTTAGATATTGATCTCATAATGCCTCATATTATCGGAGAATTTTCAATGATGATGGAATAAAGTGGAATAAATTTAGCTGTGAAAATTGTATGGGAAGGTTTTTGTGGATCGTTGCAGGATAAATTGAAAATTCGTTTCAATTTATCCTGCAACGATCCACTGCAAGCTGCGTTTGCGAAATTCTTTGCGTGATTGTTTATAATCTTTATTGGAGCCACGGTGAATGCAGCCAACAATTACTAACTGAAGAATTCAAGCATGTACATATATGGTTCCTTTCCTTTCGGGGTTATGCCTGAAAAATTCAGTGTGCTCAGGCAAAGGACTAGAGATTATATGTTTTAGAGCCTTCTTAAGCCGACGAATACATAGAACAGAATTCGATGTTTATAAGTCTCGTGTACGCCGCAATATAAAATGCTATTGTTATAGCGATGTATACAGAGTGATTGATCGAGATCACAATATGTTGCGTACTAGAATGAAAAAAAACGCATTAAAAATTCCATCTCGATTTGGAAAATAGAGGCAAGATTTGTGTTAGTTGGCTAAATTTGCATAATAAAGTACGCAAAGTACGATGAAGTCAACATATCAGAGTGGCCAAGAATTTTCAAGATTCGCCATCCAGAAGATGCTCAGCGAACAGAATTTTGCAACTATGTATCCTAAGAGCATTCTGAATTGTGCGACGTCTATATGAATTCGCTTGTAAATTCTGCGCTTCATATGAATGCCTAAAATAAGATTGGCTTTCAATATGAGGTACTCGGGTATGCATACTCATCAATCATCAATCCTTCGACGATGTGAGCAAGGTAAGCGAAATCAACATGCGAAAGCGCATCTCATCTGCCTCTCCCTTCATCAGAAACCGAACGATCACTGAGATGCTATATTTTTAAATTCGAAAAAATTCTTCGAGACAGATCACTGAGGTCAAAGAATGAGTTGCCGTCGATAATAAAATAATTTATATCTAAACACATTGTACCTTTCAACCAGCTTAGCTCCTTAAATAAAACATGTTTTGAATCGAACCAACCAGTATCGAATTTTTCGAATTTGGATTCACCTCAGTTTACAGTGTATCGAAGGAATGGAGAAATGCGAAAAGGGGCTGATCATCAAATTTTGAATTTTCTTGACGCGTTTAAGAGTGGCAATCATTGCTCAGGCTTAGATATTCTGAGCATACTACTGAAACCAGGCTTTTTCACTTATTCTGCTGTAGTGTGCCCCTTGAATAGTCATAAACCGGATGCAAGTATTGAAATCCCGTCGGCTACGTAAAACTGTGATTTTCCTTATTTGCCTAATCACCGGTCTATTTCCTACATCATTCATTATCATCTACCAACGATCCATTCACAAATTCATGGAAGTCAACGAATATGTTTTTTCGCTTCACTAGATTTCAGCCATCTATTTCTGATTGCATTATATTCTTTTACCCTTCCATGTTTCATCAACTACCACTTTTTTCCTAGTACATGAAACATCCAACAAATCCGTTTTTCGACTATACATTTATCTTCCCCATACTACCTTACAATACAGAAATCTAACACTGACAAGATATATCCAAAATTTAATAGTTTGAATCCTTTGCTTCTCAAAAACTGAAATTACCTCAGCAATAAGAAAAATACAATTCGGAAAGAAACTCGGTTTTAGAGTGATGATGATTCGTCGAGAAGTTGACGGAACAAATAATTTTCTATCACGGCAACTTTTTCGATAGCCAAAAAAGTGCAAATTTTCAGAAACTACGGAAACTTGCTCGAACAAAATCAGAAACTTCCATGGAAATAAAATCCCTATAATATTATTCCTAAATTAATCACCTCAAAGCTTTCAAAAATTATTTCAGCATGCATCAAAGTGACCATTTAAAAAAAAAAAAATTGCAAAATATTGCAACAATTCGCGTTTACACTCATCTTATATTTTCTAGCATATATTCATATTTGATCATTTCAGTTCCACTTTCCTATATTGTCCACTAAATAAATGCAACAATTTCATAAGAAAAGCATAAGAAGAGTGTTATACGAGCATTGCTGATCAATAATAAAATACATCCAAACGAAGCTGAGGAAGAGCGATAAGCACTTGCGCTGATGAAATTCGTTGTCTACCTTAACGTTTCTGTGTGGCAATTCAGCAAGCCAAATGACGTGCGCTTGGCAATAATATGCCTAAATTGAAGATGTGACCCTTTCATTGAAGATAGTGCCACATAAATAAATGCACACGCATTGCACATTTTGTATGGCACCACGTGCCATGAAGCACAGGCTGTCACTAAGGCGGAAAAACTGTCAATAAAAAATGTAACTCATCAGAGCTTGAAAATTACTCTTAACTGTAGCATTTGGGAGTGTATCGTATAAACTATTTTTGTTTTAAGACAATAAACAAAACGATAACTGCATATGCATTTGTGTTTTATAACACGATTTCTTGAAGTATACGGTATAAAGTGCTTTTAATGCGCGAGATTATGCAATACATGCATTGTACTACTTACTGCCTAAAGCTGCATACTACTTTAATATATCTATTTTCTTTTCGACGCATCAATGCTACACTATATTTTTACACTTAGAGGATAATTAAACTATGCACTACCATATCATAGATAATTTTCCGCGTTTTCTTTGACTGAAGGTGAAGATTTGCTAGTGATTATGAGAGGTAAACTCATCGGAAAATTAAGTAAAGTAACGCAATTTACAATTCAAATTTGCAAAAATTTTCGACATAAAAAAACAAAACAAAAAAACAAAACATGATGAGCAAATAGGTGCATCACAACATGCTAGATCTATAATCTTCAATTAGAGCCAGCTGCTTTGTCAGTATGTGTACCTTTGTTTAGCAATCTCGTTGACAGCTTGGCCAACTATTACTGCACCAGAATACACAGTTGGAAGTAGCTGTACCATTTGTAGAGGAGTTGCCTCAACCGAAAATTCATATTCTAGAGAATAGAATAATAATGAAGTGATTATGTCACACATTTCCACTCTGCTCCTCCTATTTATCTCCAGTGTCACATATATTTAGGTATTATTCAACATCATGATTGAAATATTCTCTACAGCGTTATATCTCTCACAGTATATTCACTGTTCTATTATGTCGTAGTAGACATTTTAGCTAAAACTATTGTACTGCACTGTTGTATTTCAGGGCATAGACTATTAAACGAAATGGAAAAAACATCGCTGAGTGCATCATTGAATCACAAAATGTTGAAATATAAAAACTACCTATTGACCTTCTCCTGTCACATATTACAATAATTGATCCAAAATTTTAAGAAGAAAAACGATAAGTGGAAACATTGCAATAAAGTCAAACTGAGACTGCAATATAAATAATGAAGCGCAAACCTATAACTGTGGAATACTGGTATCTCAATATAAATATCCCAGAAGCAAATAGCATAAATTAGATTAACAACTCACAACCACAAAATTATACAAAATGAAGAAGTGGCAAAAGTTGAGAAAATGTTGTAGTCTATGGAATGGTGTAAAGATTAATCATTTTTAGTCAACAGATGTTGTTGATTCGCAGAGGGAATAAATAATATGTAGAGAGGTTAGCTAGTTCTTAGGATTTTTTTTTTTTAAATTGTGACAAGCAAAGAGTTGTCAGAAATTGAATTTCCATTATCACCGCGAAAAATGTCATGAAATTAGCTAACTCCTATTATATTAAAGGTTTTGATGGCGCCTCTTAGTGCCAAGCTTTCTAATCAGAAAATGTGCTGAATGAACGCGTAAAAAAATAATTAAATGGAAAATTTTTCAAGTTGCTATTCGAAAGTCGGCACAAACTTATAGAAAAGAACGAAAGAAAAGCAAATAAACGCGGATGACGTGATAAGCATTTAACATTAAAAGACTCTAGCATTAAAATAAGAAGCCAAATAATATACTGTTCAATAAAGCCGATTTTTCATGCAATTCCGATTTAAAACATAAACTTTCGGGCGTATCCGGTAATAAATAAACCGAAAGTGGTTTGCTAATCTGCTTGGTATGAAATATAAAATAACCGGAAATGGATGCAGAAGGGGAGTCTAGGTGTTGTTTAGATTATACTTTTCGTAATTCATTATCTTATCATTTTTGACGAAATTTTGGAATCAATAGCAATAGCGCACAACATGCACCAAATATGAAGTCGTTATTGTATAATTGCGAGAATTTGCAAAAATACATAAGAACAAACATGTTTATTACTAGTTGCCTTAATATCTGCTCCTTAATTACTTTGCATATCTAGGATTAGCCTCCGTTGACATCCAGAGGAGATCAGCGAGAATGTTAAACGTTCACTCTTGCTGCTCTGGAGCGTTACCTCACACGAACCATCAACAACCCCCTCATCCACCACGCCCTCACTGCTGCATATATCAAAATATCATCGCACAACTGTATGATCCGCTAGCCATCGCTGATCCTAGTACCCAGCATTGCTCGCACAGAGCGTTGGAAGTTTCTATGGGAGCAAAAAAATTAAACTCTTATTCCATGTGATTGTTCCGTGATATTTCCAAATCGGCAATTTTTCTTCATTTCCTTGTATTATGCATTGTGAAAGCCATGAAGGTAGAGAGGGCACCACGAGTTTTTGTAATAAGATGCAGTTACTTTCTGGGTCCATCCACCATTTCCAACCCCCTAACTCATCTTGCGTACTTTTTCTACTAGTAAAAAGCCCTCATGAATCGGAAATAATCAATGTCTATAAATGCGCTGGATTATTCTGACTGTTATTCCAGCTTTGCTGATTACACCTTCCAGGTTGAAGCTATAACCTCTGATCTCTTCCCGATTCTGTTGGAAGTGAAAAAACCTTTGATGCAAAATCTATCGCCGTTGAAATGATATTACATTGTGTTTTACATTGAACTGAAGTATTGCATTGTGCCATTTTATCACCCATTACGTGCGCTTTAATAGCAAAGAATATCAACGAATGACACAAGTCATAATGATTCAATAAGCAATAAACATCTGTTACGGAATCGGTTTTCCTTGCCTATCAATGAGTTACTGTTTTTAGGGCTGCTTTAACTGATGTTCACTATTCGGCTTTTTGGCTTTCTAGTTATCAGTAATAGTTATTTGTCCGAAAAAAACTAGCAGATAAAGCACTTGTTGCGTTAGCATCTCATTACCCATTGGAGCTGATCACGGATGTCAGAGGTTAGACAAATAAAACTGTTGTTGAATACATCGTAATCGAACTTAGGATCAGAGTCGATAGGTGGAAGAAATTTTAGAGTTTGCTGAGGTTGATATGAGCGTTGAGTGCATCTCTTGTTGGGTCGCTAAATGAGGATTGCATTCTTCTTGAAAATCAGGCGTGATGTGTTTCTCTCAATTTGCTCCATCAGAATGATCGAAAAAAAAAAACGGAAGCCACTCTCAAAAAAAAAAATGTGCTGAAAAGCGTACTTCATCATTTAGCGTCAACGAATTGATTATATTTTGCATCATGATGAAAAAACTCTATCGTTCGACGTCGCGAATGTTCCCCTTCTAAATGATGATTGAAATCACTTAAGGTCGCTTTTCATGCTTCTTATCTCAGAGATATTGTGCTATCGTCGTAAGTTCTATTCAATAAGTTTTCTAGAATGAATGCTCGCACTTTTTCGTTCTAATTTTGAAAGAGAATTATCCACTATAAAAATTACAACTAGATAAAGATTTAGGTTATTAGATTGAAGTGTTGTTGAGCCAAGGTGCTAAATTCAGCTAAGCAAATCCAAAAGAGTTACATAAAAAATTTCTTACACTGTATCAAATGTAAATAGTATTCGTCTAGTTGGGTTTCCACATTGCCAATAGCAATTATTTTCTTATATATTTATACAATTTTTTTTTCCTATCCCATAAGTTCGTTCTTCCTCGCAGGCATAAGAGCAAATGAATTTGCCCGCTTTATGCTTGCCCAAGATATACAAGCCGTAAAACAATTGTTTAGGGCTTATATATCTCACTCAGCTAACATCTTAATATATCTCTTCATACATCGAGTAAACGCAATAAATCAACTCGTGTTCTATTATCTCTGTTCGAGTTTTTTTTTTTGTTCTTTAATTGCGTGCTAATTGATAGACGCTAAACCACGAACAAAGTCTCAAAGCTAAAAACTTTTTATGAGTCTCATAACTACAATTTCGATTTCTCAATTAAACCTCGAACGACTAAATAATTAATCAAAATTTATTTGAATAAATAAATCATTTAGTGATCTCTTTTCTTAGAACTTCCCTATTCACTCTATAGATGTGACTATAATAGTAGAATGCGAGCAGATGTTTGAGTTACTCTTATTAGAAATAACGTATTTTCTCGACCTTTTTTTGTAGCACTTCAAGTTCGATCTAATCACCCATTCTAAAAAAATCTTTGAAAGCCTTTCTACTTAGAAAGCCCTTTCTACTTAGAAAGCCCTTTCTATTTAGTATCTATCGTTTATTAATATGCTATACTCTTAACAAATTGGATCTAATTCTATTCTTAGATTGAAACTTACACATTACACGACCAAATATCGTAGTTGGTGAATCAAACATGGACGAAATAGAGGGCATTTATCCCTTTGCTTTGTAATTTTAAAAATAAGGTCGCGCTTTATCGGAAATGCTAACGGTATGCGACATTATTTATTATTTGCAGCAAAGGTTTAATAGCTGATAGTCCCCTCGATCTCGCATCCTCCTATTTCTTATTATCTATATAAATGACCTCTCTAGCAAATGACGTCATTTTTTCTTATACTCAACTTGACGAAAATTGTTAACGTAATTCCTATAAAGTAGAAATAATAATTACTCGAGATCTTCGAGAATAAAACATTCCACTCTTCACCTTATCAATTATAACTCTCATAATTAATTGCTTATTAGAACAATTAAGTCGAGAAAATTCTATGAGAATACTACAAATTTTACTCTCAGAAAGAGTTTTGCTAAATACACGTATGGGAAAAGAACGACTTCAAATGTAAGTTAGAGAGCTAGCGTGAATGTGAGAGCATTAAGCATAAGCAACTTGAAAATGTTTATGCCGTTCAAGTGTTCTCTCCAGAAATACGCCTTATTTGTATTGAAAACTACTTACAACAGATTGGTTAATTTAATAGAGATACGCAACGGATATTCACGCCAAAAACTCCGCCTAAAGGAATAATCTTGAGCTATATCGATAGATCCCTTCTATAGTAATTCCAATCTTTTTAAGCTGAAGCGGTTTTACCTAAAGCTTCTAATGGGCTGTTTTATGCAAATAGCTATATAATACCTCAATAATTTTTGCCATCTCAGTTCATCCTTCAGCAATCGAAAATCTTTGGCTAACATGTTAACGATGGCTGGAGTCTCTTTCCTGAATAATTCCAGCAATTCTAGATTCCCTTTACGCGTTAAGAAACTCCACCTATAGATGTGAATTTTGAACCTCTGATTTGATGGTAATTAGTTGATGAAATAATGTGGGAGATTAAATAATATTTCATAGGCGCACAATTACATTCCATTTTTCTTGGCTTTTACAACTGCTATCCTCACTCACATGTCGATTTCGCTCATTTATTTACTGTGAGAGATCCGCGATTAGCCGAACATCAAATCAATTGACAGTCTAATATTGCGATTCCACATTCTTCGCAAGAATTTTTCATTACAAAGTAGTTTCAACACTTTTATAGCAATGTAGTCTCTAAGAAAACACTCAAAGTATGAAGATTTTGACGAAAATTATATCACTACGATGTCCGATATCAACAGTGCTTCGAAGTACATTTAAAAAAAAAGAGGAAATTTTCCTAATAAGAAGTGATCTTTGTGGAAAATGCTTTTGCATCGATAATAGCGAATGCAGAAGACAACAGGTGGAACTTGAATAGAAAACAGATTGTAGAAGTGCAAAAAAAAAAAAATTATTGAGAATCTATGCGGAATATGACGCAAAAGATATTCACTATCAAAAAAAAAAGAAAAAAAATCGAACAATCAGCCAAATGAAACTTCAATTAGTTACTCGAGTTAATCTTTGTTTATTTTCGTTTGAGAAATCAGCATCGCTAAATGCAAATTTTTTGATGCTCTAAAATTCCGAACGATGTTTCATTTTTGAATCTGCCGGAAATGTTTATTTTTTTTTGTTGGAAATTCGCTGAAAAAATTCCGGAAATTTGCTCGAAAAAACTGCTTGCTGAACACGACGTCATAAGGATTTAGATATTCGATTATTGCACTGAATTTTCGTCTCTTTCGAAACGATATATCGCCAAATTTCAAGCAAAACGAAAAGTCATCACAATGAGGTGCACATCAATTTAGTTAATGATTTTCATTTGCTTTAAAAAAAATCGCTTTATCATCACATGGGAATTGAAAAATTCCATTTATTAAAGAACTATCGATTTTGAATGTTGGAAAATTTTCCTAATTTATTTTGGTGTAAAATTATAGGAGAAATAATCTAATATTTTCTTTAATAAAGTTTCCCACCTAACGAAATGATGTACTTTCTAAATGATTAAGAAAAGGTGCAAATGAACATGCATCGCAAATAAGCTCAATATGATCATACAACGGACATGTAAGAACAAACGTAATCCGATCTACTAAATAAGTTCCAACATTAGCGTTGAATTTGTCACTTTAAACAAAACGATCGATTTTTTTTTCAGCATTTCCATAATAACCTATAAAATATGTTAGTGATTTTTTGGATTGATGGAAGGCAATGATTAAAAATTTGAGAAAATTTGCGTCATAGTCCAAGGTTGCCAAATTTCGATGCACCTGCTGGACATCCCTGAACGGGCAAGCAATAAGGTCGCTAACGCGAATTAATGTTCCGTGTGTTTATTGTAAATGTTGAAGTAGTTTTGCAACTATACATTTTGGTGCAAAAGTCATATTAGCTAGTATCCCATAAAGAATTGAAATGTCCTCTAACATTTTACAATGAATGGAGATGATGGAATTTCTCTCTTTCAAAATTACTTTTAAGGAATAACAGAAGAAAAATTAGATGGAATACCTATATAAAAGAACAGAGACATCAGTATATCAACCATCGAAAAACAATATGGATGCATGCCTGAGAAGAGCAAAAATAAGTTTAGAGGTAATACGAAAACAATGTGCGCATTGAAAAGACAGATTTCAAGCCGAATCTTAAACTAAAATAGAAGGCTGCGAATATATTAAATTTACCCAGGCCAAATCTCCTACCCGCTCTCCTCTCCCTCTTCCTATATCAGATACCAGTTTGAAAATCAGCTCCCCAAATTTACACTATTTTTACAGTAGTTGTTGTTACCTTTTGCAGTTATCTATCGCTGCACATCTAAAATTGTAAGCAATGTACTTTTTCCGCAATAAGATTCCCACAAAATGCTATCAAAGAACCAAAACCCTCCATATGTTCGCCGTTTTATTTTCTAACGTTAAACTAAACAAATAGCAAGATGCATGTGCATTATTAAGCTTTTTAAATGCTCCTCTATTACCGTAATGGTAATCTTATTATGAAGAATAGTACCGAATCAAAATTAATTCATAGAACAGATCGAAATCTCTAGTACCAAAATCTAATTTCAGCAGCGAAATACATTTTTTTTTTGAAATTTTCTTACAAATAATTAAAACTTTTCCTTCAAATAATTTCAATATTCATGAATAAATGCAGGATCGGTTTGAAAGTATAAGCTGTAGCGTCCAGCCAACCCATTTATTCTAACCGTCGAATAACGGGAAAGCGCATTCAGAGGAAGCATTTCTTGAATGCTTAAGTAGTGAAAATATCATGTTAAAAAATAACAGAATGCTATAATTTCTTATTAATATCTCATAACAGTTGTCGCAAAAGACAAAGGAAAATAGACGGTGATGTGTTTTCTGTAACAAATATATATTTTTTAATACGAGGCGTGGCAATATTTTGTTAGCATTCGTTAAATTAAGAGTCAGAAAGTATGTATATATAATTATATATAAGAGAGAGTATAAGCAGAGGGTACAGTTAAATTATTACATCATCTGCATCCTTTCTAGATTTTTGCGATCAATTTTATACTCTTCCTACTTATGTATAATGCGATATCGATATCCTTCTAGGATTCCCTCATTGCGCATCAATGACTTTTACAAAATCATGCCACAAGTTGGCATTCTATGATTCATGATTGTCAACACACTGTAAAAGTTCATCTCAGATAGACTTTAAGTGATTCTATAGGGATAACTATCAACCATCACCGCCACTCAGACACATGATAGAAGCCTCTGGATTATCTCAGGCAAGAAAGGTAGACAACATTCACAGGCGCTACTGCGCGCCTAGAATGACACCAACTTGAGCATCACAAAAGCTACAAAAAACTCAATTGCATGCTTTTAGGCTTGAACAGCCGCACGGCTTTCCCAGTAAAAATCCTGACTACCTGATCGAGCAGGCTTGCATAGTGAATAATAGCTAAGATGCATCAGCTTAAATCTCACGTTTGCTAAGCAAGCAAATATGCACAGCTGAAGTTTCCATCTAGCAAGTTTTCAAAATGAATTATATATATATATATATATATATTCACGTAATCTGATGCAACTGAACGATGAAAGAAAGAAACTGTGCCTGCATAGCACTTAATAGAAGGCGTTTTCTAGGACACAACACACCGCACGTAACAACCACACAACGAAGACTGTCATCGAAACTGGGCTGTGTTGTGCTTCAGAGCAAACTGCTTTGCTTTAAGCAAATCGCTCAAAAATTTGATATATCGATTCAATGATGTTACACTCGACAACGCATTTCTTTTTCATAAAGCTTACATAACTGATTAGTGATCAATGGAAGTTCCTTTTGATCGGTGGTTCCATTTGATCGATGGTAAGTAACAGAAAGCACTTCCTCGTAATCCAAAATCCTTCGCAACCCAGTGAATTTTTAAAATGTTAACTGGTTGCCGGTCAAGGATATTATATTTCGATTATATGAAAAAATCAGTCGACAGGTATTTTTGATCGGTAGAAGCCGATTGAAGTTTCGGTTCCCAACCAAAGTCGTATATAAAGAATCTGTCACAAGGGTGGCGTGGAACTTGTATGATCTGTGTGAATGCAGCGCACATAAGATAAACAGCAATATCGAGGCCGCAGCGAGATTGGATACCGGCAAACTTGTAGAACTTTCATTGGAAAAGCAGATTGAAAACGAAGCTTTAGAAATAAGGATCAATAGAAAGTTTAAAAGAGGGAAGCCATGGATTGTTCAGCTCAACAAGTTAACTTACCCAAGGTAGAAACACCGTATAAATTCTGACAATTGAATCCAACATAGATGAATGAATAGATCAAAACGTCAGCCAAATGGTCTACTTCAATGAGCTGCACATACGACTAAACAGTCCAAAACAATGGCAACTATATAATCAACAAGTATGCAACCGAGAAATAACTATCTCGAAAGGAAATTTGAAATCGACGGAAAAATTGCCGTGAGAATGAAGAAACGTTTGCTTGAAAACGAGCGAATCTTTAACATTTCGACGATATTTTTACATTTTCTCAAGCGAAAGAACAGCTAAATGTCGTGAGAAATCTCTACTGAACCTGAATAGCACGCCTATTAGTGCAACAAACGATGCCACAAATTTCGCTTCCGTTTGGTTTTTCCATCGTTTTGGTGTCGTTTGTTGAAATTTACGTCTTCCGCTTGAAGCGCTTGAAAGCGACTTATTATGCAACTGATTGAGCTTTATATGTGTTCCTCAATTTGGGTCACCACTTTCTTTTCGTGTCCCTCAATATAGCAGTGCAGCGCTTTCTTTTTCCGTTTTTAGCTGCTGAACTTCCACGATGCGGGTCGTGAACTCTAGAATAGTTCTCTTTATTTTGCTATTTCTTCATATTCTTCCTTTAATTACGACAAAACGTTTTTATGTTCCGATCTTGCTTTCTTTCTAAAGTAGGTAAATTAGAGAAAATATGAAATAGTCTACCGTATCGATTTGCAAGACGTCTTCTTTACGAAGATTTCGCATTGCTACTACTCCAGCTTCTATCGTGCTTGTTGCATTCCTAACATTTTCGACTCCTGCCGGGATGACTTCATGATGAGAAGCAAAGTCCACTCAGCTCGTGGGTACATTTGACCACCTTCAGCTGAATCATTCCGTTTCACCATTGAAATTTCTCATATTTTATCGTTATCTTTCACTGCGATTCATTAATTTCTTTCACACGCTCTCGCCGTTTGTGCACACACTTCGTGAAGCATCTGAATATCCTATTTACTCGTTTCTCTTCATATTCGCTCAACATGCCCATGACGTCATCTTTGATTTTTTAAGATGTTCCAGATCTTCGTTGTTTTGCGGCAAGTGGTCATTTTTTTCAAAACATTTTTAAAGTTTTTTCCTCTGATTTCTGAGGGGATATAGTGAAACAACACAATGAAACAACGCAAATCTAAGTCAACTTTATGTAAATTGAGATGTCATCATTAAAGTACAACTGATGGCTTGGCATTGCTATTAAATAGCTTATTGATACAATCTACAAATTAGTTTTAGAGCATCTTTTAGTTTCAGCAAGCAGATAGACACCTTTTACCAGCAAAACTGGGTCGTAATGAGTCATATATTCAATAATTTTTTAAACTTAGAAACGTATGCTCCGAGAAGTTTATCTTGCGACTATTTCTCGGAATCCTCGAGTAATCTGATAAAGGTATGCTGCCGTCGTACCTTTACAGACTTGTTCCACACGTAAGACACATTCTCTTTTCTTGAATAGAAGCATCTTTTCTTGTAGAAAACACCTCCGTAATTCCTAAGAAATTGCCATTCCACCTTTGGATAAGCATATTTCCTATCAGTCTATGACTCTCTCATTGCCTATTGCCAACAAAAACATAAAAACAAAAAAGAAATAAAAAATAAAAAATAAAGGTTGCAACACCCAACATCTTGGTAATTAACCGCAGGTACCAAAATTTACCCGTATAATGTACATTATGAAGATGTGTATTATTTATTCATGCACAACCTGCATGTATTATTTATAAAATACTTTATATTTAGCGTACAAAGGACGCTAGAGAATACACGCATCAATGATATAAAACATCAAATTCAGTGCTGTTCTTGATTTGCGATAACGAAAGCTTCGATCTTCATTAATTCAGCAATAAATAAATAGTGCAGAAAATTCCTTTCTTTGATTTACTCCTTGACTTGTTCTTCAGACAGATTTTAAATTCGTGGCAATCGATCGATGAACAATAATACGCCTAATAATGCTCGCATCGCCAAGTTGAAGCATAAGTTGTAGCCTTCAGGAAAGATTAGAAAAGCTCTCACAATTAGCGCAACAGCAGCATATTCTACAAGGATTTTCGGGGGAAGAACAATGCATCCCATAAGGCCGTCGTAATATCAATCGTTATTAAATCGTTGAAATTTTCGAACCTTTAAAATATTCAGTTCATGCTCATTACAAGCTCAATCACTCTGTGGTCTTATGAAAGTCCTCCCAATGCCCCACTCCCGTTTAACCAATATGATGCATATAAGCCTGAGTGTAGAATCTGAAAATGATAACAAAAAAAAATTAATGAGTTAATAAGTGCAAAAAAAAAGAAACAAATAAAAAAAATACACAACACAATTTGAGAGAGGTATCGAACACAATATGCGAGAGGAAGCTGATGTACATAAATGTTAGACTACACGGTCATTGGGTATCGAATCATAGCTATTGAACACCGACCGATTTACTGTCATAGAAATCAACCACGTTACCCGTCTCGAATGAACCAGGTATTAGCAACGAAAATGCTTTCATATTCCTCCCTTTATAAGACTCTAGTAACTACAATTTCAATCCACACATGGCCGACAAAATATATCCCACTCACCTTTTCCACGTTTCCAAATAGCATAAATAACGCAAGCAACGGAGCTTTTCTGTACATCGTGAAATATAACCTAAAAGAACTGTGGCGGATTTGCCAGCAGATACTAAGAAAAAAAATTGCTAAGGGTTTTGAATCGATTAATGAATACATCTAATTAAATTTTGCCTTTTCGATTATTAATCACTTATTAGATAATAGCTTTGCTTAGTAGTTAAGAAAGACAAAAAGAGCAACAAAAACGATATGAATGATACAAAATCGATGTGAAAGCAACAAAATAACATAAAGAACTAGTTAAGCACCGTTGAGCAAAGAAGCAATTAACACAAAGAATTTTTCTAGTTTTCTTCCTTCACAGAAATTCTTCTAATTAAGAAAGATAAAAGAGCACCAAATTGATCTAATTAATATAATGAAAATCGATGTGAATAGAAGAAAACAATGCGAAGAACTGATTAAGCAGCACTGAATAAATGAGGAATGAATTTGTCACCAAATATCGTCCTCGCTTCCCCAATGTTTCCTCTTCCCCAAGTCTCCCAACGAGGTTCCCTCACACAGTCAATTGCAACGCTGAAAATGAACGTAGTTATGAAAATGAATGAAAACTCGCATAAATATTGGAGCAAACTTGAACAGCATGTGAGAACTGACGATTGAATGATCGTGTATGTAATTATTCACTAATCTTGGTATATAGATTGGCACCAATAATTTGATGAAGGGGTGGGGAATCAGTGTTTCTAAAGACCCAATCTTATAAAGAAAATGTATTCGAAAGCAAATAAAAGTGAATTTGAGGGTTTCGGCTTCAATAAAGTGGATTACGGCATTCTATCATTGTTCCGCTAGTGTATGCATTCGCCTCCATTCTCCTAAACGAATGCAGTAGAATGCCCCTATCCAAGCAATCCCTCCACAGGAATTTAAATGAGCGGGATTGACCTTTCTCCATGTTGGTTGCCTTATTTGCAAATGAGAGAAGCATCTCCTGGTAGTACTTGATAATGCTGCTCTGCACAATAATAAAATGAAGGAAAAAAGAGTTTTTTCAACTTCAAGAAATCCATTTGTACATGCTTCAATCAGAAAAGAAGCTTCATTTTCATTCTGTCTACATCAGACGGTATCAGCAAATACCAACAAATATGTGGTCCATCCCTTGAATGTCTGTCTATTCGCTCGCGGCAGTAATAGTAGCAAGGAAATAGAAGCTAATTTCCCCATAACTCACGATGGCTCTTCACTTTCTGTCATATTCGCTGTCCATTCTCGTTCCTTACTTTACCAGTAGATAAACCACGACAGATAACAGCGCTCTATCCAAAAGTCAAGCACCTCCCTGATCCTTACTGAACATCATTTAAACCAATTATCTGAGCAATACTCTTCCAAGTGGCCACCGTACGCTTAGACATCACAATCGTTTATATCCACAACCTCTCACTATAGTCCGATCGATAAAGTACTCGCGCGATCCTATCTGACAAGTAACAATAAAAATTACTTACTAATTAGAATCTCACCTGTCCTAGTTTCCTCAGCGAAATAACGCACATCAAAATCCTTATCAGTCATCAATTTCGTCAATAGCGGCTTTCTGTCTACATCAGACGGTATCAGCAAATACCAACAAATATGTGGTCCATCCCTTGAATGTCTGTCTATTCGCTCGCGGCAGTAATAGTAGCAAGGAAATAGAAGCTAATTTCCCCATAACTCACGATGGCTCTTCACTTTCTGTCATATTCGCTGTCCATTCTCGTTCCTTACTTTACCAGTAGATAAACCACGACAGATAACAGCGCTCTATCCAAAAGTCAAGCACCTCCCTGATCCTTACTGAACATCATTTAAACCAATTATCTGAGCAATACTCTTCCAAGTGGCCACCGTACGCTTAGACATCACAATCGTTTATATCCACAACCTCTCACTATAGTCCGATCGATAAAGTACTCGCGCGATCCTATCTGACAAGTAACAATAAAAATTACTTACTAATTAGAATCTCACCTGTCCTAGTTTCCTCAGCGAAATAACGCACATCAAAATCCTTATCAGTCATCAATTTCGTCAATAGCGGCTTTACATACTTTTTCATCGAACTGCAAAAATAAAAACAATTAACTCCTCATTTCTGCTCAAATACGATCCAAACATAAACAGAAACAATTCTACTTACTTTTTCACCTTCATCTATTCCATATATCACAGAAATCTAGTGAATCATAAGTAATTTTAAAAATCAGTCGTATACTAGCTTTACTTCCTGCGAAGGCGCATCGCAGGAAGTATAAGCTTAAGTTTAGATGAGGTAGCTTCAACTGCTAACTACATGAATTATATCGCTAAAATTTGGTGACTATAATACATAAGATAAAAAGTTTCCAAAACAAACTTTTACATCGGCTTTCAAATTGATCTTTGTAGGGCACCAAGCACAAACTTTCCGAAAACAATAAGAATAAATTCCTCGCAAAATCAGTTCCAACTGGCGGAATGAATGACCTCTAAAGTGGAAAATGTGGATGCGTTCATGATATGCAATTAGATGTGAGAAAAAAATAGAAAACGAAACAAATATAAGCAAACATACTTTCGATCAATGGCACGTCCAACGTGTAATAGTGTCTTCGCCACATTGAGGCGTACATTTGGAACATCATCACCACTTAACTGCAATAACGATCATTCTTAACTCATTCGGAAAGTCAAACTCTCTTGAGCAACTTCTCTAACCACATATTTATAACTAATCTGTTTGTTCCCATTATTACCGTCAACATACGTCGAGTGCTTATAAAATCCAATCGCATTTACTACAAAGAACTCGTGAATCGAAATCATTTACTGAATTTTTCCAACTGAAAAAGATTTAATCGAAAGAATAATTAAATTTTTTAATTAGCAAAATCAGACAACTGCAACAAAATTTTGCATTTTTTAGAGTTGTATTGAAAAAGAAATGCAATGAACTTAGATAAAAACAGCAAAAAGAAAATTCTCACCCACAATAGCAATTATAGAAAAGTGGCATTACAAGCACAAATATCAAGAGATGATATTAGCATGAATTAATGAAACCGAATCAGTTAATAAAGCTAAAAGGTTGAAGAACTGACCATTTGCACAATCGACAAAACTTTCTCAGTTACGTACTTTGCGCCTATCGTTTCACAGAGTTCATTCAAGCAAAATAGGGGCGTCATTCGTTGCAGATAACTTTGATGCGTAGCCGAATCGACCATCTGAACATGGAGCACAGTAAATATCAAACATTTCAAAGAGTATATCCATAATCTCGGAAACATTTCGTTTTTGCATTATAAGATCGAATATTTCGAATTCCTATACTGTAACGGAAAGCTTATAGGAAATAGTCTTTCAGAGCATTACATTCCCTTTATATACGCTTATATCTATCATACCAATGTTTGAAAATTCCCCTCCTCGTTTTCCGACGTAACCTTCGACGCACTCTTTTTAGCTGTTTTCAGCGATACCCGCATGTTTATTTGCAATTGAGGGATTTTCTCGGTCGTGACATACAACTACACGAGGTATTCAACCGTAGACTTTATCTGCATCTAAGTATCGAAAAAAATGAAAAATGAATATTGATTAGGAACAATAGATAATCAGCTCCAAATTAAACCTATTATCAACATATAGCAAGTGTCCTTAATGAGTTCTGGAAGCCATGGATCCCTACAAAAATGTGCACTAGTAGAACCTATACAAGTCATATTGAGTATTACTTACAGTAGCAATGCTAGTGTTGCAAGATCAGCACACTTTGAACTTTTTGCTTTAGGGAATATTTACGCACGGTGCACAAATCTCACTTAAAACAACATGCCTACATGAAACAGTGGCGTAACAGCACTCGTCTATGTATCCTGTCTTTAGTGGCAACTAATGGGCTATTTCCCACCACGACGCTGTCTATCATTCATAGAACAACGAGAAGAACACCGCTTCCTTCGCCGTCAAACATTGCATGCTCCTAAAGCCACCAAAAATCGCGCTGAGCATACCCCCTCCCTCCTACACATTTCGTCATAAAGAAATTATGCCCAACGGGGCAAATAAATAAGAACTTTATGGTCAAATAAATATCGACAAAGAATATAAATATGAAATCGGCAAACGAGAAACAAGCAAATAAAAACAAACTGTTGGGAAAATGCCATTCACGGTCCAGTTTGCTCCAAATTTATCGGTCAGTTCCTTCAGAATACCGACCGCCGCCTCTCGGACCGCGAACACTGAAAAGACACCAAGCTTCAATCAATTCACCCTCCTCAGTGCTCGCGCGAGCAAAATTCATAGCGCGAGCAAATTCACTCTACGAGTAACAATACTGCTGTTTCGCAGACGGATGTTCGATAGATGTGATAGTATAACATTTTTTGGTTATGACCACGTAATGCATCGAGTGGAGATGGAATAATCATTTAAGTTTAATTACCTAAGCCTGAGTTTTGTGTGCTATGATTATGGCTCAAAGAGTCGAAATGTCAGCATAAATTATCATCCATCTCGACTCGAGCATTACATAGTCATAACCATAAAAATTGTTACACAATTTGATTACCATTTAGACTTTCAAGAATGAATCGCGACACGCTAAAAAAAAAAACATTGAAACGCTTGAGAACGAGGTTCTCCCAACAAACTAAAAAACACTCATTCATCGTTACCATACAGAAATGCGTTATAACACCAACATTTTTTAGTCTATGGGACCGTTTATCCTTACTGTTTCATGGGAAAAAAAACTTGAAAACAACGAAAGATGAAAGGCAGAATAAAACGTACCCGGATCTTTGAGCCAACCCAAGTATAGTGGCAAAATCGTCTCGTCGAACAACTCCTGACCCTGCAATCAAGATCACCAGTTGTCTCAAAGCATTAGTAATTCGATTATGCTAAGCATGTATACGTTTGCTCTTTCGTTCCTCCTACCAGACTTCCCATCGGAGCCACAAAAAAAGAACGATGGTGCTGTATTTAACAAATCGATTCTTAATAGCTCCCATTCTGGAATTCATCTGATTCGAGTTCGCCTGCTATAATTATTTCTGATGAAGTTACCAATCTACGCCATATTATAAACTATAACTTGTAACGACAAGTTACTGTCCCTCTCCTCAAATGCATTTTATCAACACTTCTTCCAAATTTAAAACAACTAAATTAACCATGATTTTTTAAACGTTGCACATGTAATTTCCACAGGAATATTTTTTAAATACAGTTTTCCAAGGATGCATCTGCATTTTTATGCAAATTAGAGCTGAAAGATGCTCAATATCCTTTGAAATTTCGGAAATTGGAGTCGATATAGTACTAACGCATCGTGGACTTCTCGACAATCTTCCACTCACTTCATTCTACCCACACGCATCGGTGCTATACTGCAGCTGCTGAGCAATCCTCAAGCAAAATAGCTTTAACTCATGACGGTGATTAACCCATTAACCCAAAAGGCGATCCCTTTTGCCAATGATTCCTTTTCGCACAATCTGATCACATCGCAACAACAATACTGACCAATTGCGCTGCAAGCAATGGTACGAACTCGACGACCGCTAGCCGTATGCGCCATTTACAATCGTTGGCAAGGTTGACAATAGCTGGCATTAACGATTGTGACAGCTGCGATGCGTCGATCACACTATGGACCTGAATTGTGTGTCTTGCAACGACAACTTTTTTAAGTGGATGAAGCTGCACTCCAAAGCATAATGGGTATGCTTCTCAATCAACAAATCTTAGCCATTAATAAATTCTTTGCCGCTATATATCAATCATCTCGAACAAAACCCTTTGCTTAAAAATGGTGGCATTGAGAAGACGATTTAGAGACAAAAATATCAGGTTTGATTTAAGCGAAGATGAAACATCATGCATTCATAACGGTCCCCTCGATATGTCTCTCTTACGAATCACCGCTCAGTTTTTTTTTCACCATTAGCAGTCGGTTACAGAGAAAGTTCAAAGGTGAGCGGTCATTCAAATCGTTAGCTTTGTTTGAATGGGTAAAATTTTGCTTCCTTCCGAAAGCTTTCAACAGAGATAAATGCTACTGAAAGCAGATGTCTTCATGAAAATTCGCTAGAGCAGCCGAACACGTTGCTGGCAACATGCCGAAAGTAGCGAACTTCGCAACTGACGATGTACCTCAAAATAAATAGTGGATCCGAGAACATGCTATATCCTTGAGTCTGAATGGATATAATCGGTGCTCACCAGCGGTTATCCTCTTTCCAATACTTCACGAGGTTTACAGCTAAGAGGAAGTGACTGCAAAGCCTCAAACCTTCTGTTAATGAATACTATCCATATCTCATCTTCACTTCACCATCAATATTTAAGCTGAAGAATACTTGCCGAACATCTTACTCATCGCAAATCTTTAACAGCGAATATTTGTGAAGGAAAATAAATCCAACACAAAAGAAATACCTTGTCAAAAGTGGAGATGACATTAAGGCGGACCTCCGTAACTTCATCCTGGAGTAAAGTGAGAAATATCGGTAATAGATGCTCAACAGTGAGTTCACTGCCAAGCAACGGTGCCAAACCCATAACGTTCAATGCGAGCGCTGTTTTCACAAATGCACTCGGATCTTTTGAAACTTCTTCCACTGATGGCATTATGTGAGTGAGAATCTCTGTCTCACGATTAGTCGCTGATAGTGAGGAGCAAAATTCTGTAAATACCCACAAGGAAATTAATTAACTTCTAGCACAGAATAGTAAACTTCATTTCTTCATTTTTGTGTATCATTTTTATCATCATTTAAGAAATTACGAAAATTTTACCCCATTAAAGCAATCTCTTACATCGACAACTATCAGCAACTTCAACATATCCTTAAAAACCGACGATCAATCTGGCATAACCATGACATGATTACCACTTGCGGTGATATGAACGAAAATTACCCTATAGATGGATTCTAAGCCATTCAGCTTTCAGTATTGAAATAAAACAGAATCAGATCCCGTCTTTCAACACTTTTCAGTCATCACTACATGCATACAGTTTTAGACTAAGCATATCGTTAGCATCGAACATCAAACAAATCCGATGGATGAATCAGAAATAGTGGAATCAGATGGCTTACGCTCAACTTTTTCCGCAGCCCTTGTTCGTACTTCTGGTTCAACATCTTTGAGAAGTTTGCCAAAAGCGGGCAATAGAACTGCTACGCTAATGTCTTCACCAAGCGCTTTTTGAATCTGGAATAAAGAATCATCACTTCTTATTGATAAGCAATGACTCGAATGATCATCAAATTCTCGATTGGTGCTCCCTCAAATTGTTTAATCAGCGAGTACTAGTTGCTTAACCACTACAAATCACAAACTATGCTAGGCAAACTACCACGACATATCTTTTCACTTCAATTAGAACATACATTTCAGGGCTGCATTCGACTGCATACAAAGCAATACTGACTTGCTAACCTAACGATCTCATCAAGGGCGGATAACTCAAATAAGAAGTGATAAACTGTTAGGGAAATGGGTTCAGAGGTCATCAAAGGGTTTGCGCAGCATAGAATGCATATAACATATTCTATCTAAAAAGCCAAAACGTAACCAAAGCATATAAGATTTTTGAATTTTCTACTATAAATTTGTTCTTAATCGGTTTCATTTTTCACTGGGGATGAGTTTTGGTCGGGAAGCTCGGCAAGCATGGCACTCGTATTAGCACTCATACCAAGATGGAAGCGATATCATTAAACCCCCGATACGATATAGGCTTATCATCGTCACATATTAGCTCAATGATTTCGCAGATTTTCCCCTAAAATTTCAATATTTCGCGAAATGTAACTGTCTCAGAAAGTTTAACTTCTTCAACGTTCTCTCTTAATTAAGAAATTACGAAAATTTTACCCCATTAAAGCAATCTCTTACATCGACAACTATCAGCAACTTCAACATATCCTTAAAAACCGACGATCAATCTGGCATAACCATGACATGATTACCACTTGCGGTGATATGAACGAAAATTACCCTATAGATGGATTCTAAGCCATTCAGCTTTCAGTATTGAAATAAAACAGAATCAGATCCCGTCTTTCAACACTTTTCAGTCATCACTACATGCATACAGTTTTAGACTAAGCATATCGTTAGCATCGAACATCAAACAAATCCGATGGATGAATCAGAAATAGTGGAATCAGATGGCTTACGCTCAACTTTTTCCGCAGCCCTTGTTCGTACTTCTGGTTCAACATCTTTGAGAAGTTTGCCAAAAGCGGGCAATAGAACTGCTACGCTAATGTCTTCACCAAGCGCTTTTTGAATCTGGAATAAAGAATCATCACTTCTTATTGATAAGCAATGACTCGAATGATCATCAAATATGATCTTAAAAAAAGAGAAAGCGCCTATAAATACAGAAGACTCGAAGAAAAGCGCACTTTAAAATTCACTTCAATATCAGCCTAAACAGAACAGTTCATCAAAGACTCCCTTGGTCATAGCCTCTTTCATAGCATAATATATATAAACAAAATGAAAACGAGCATCTCCTAATAATAAGCTTGGAATATGTGAGCATGATGTAAACACATTGCCTAATACCTTAAGTGAAACAAGATAGACCATGGCAATGCTCAATTTCTCTCTACACAGTCATAGAAGATAATCTCTTTTTCACTCGTCCGACACCTGGATAATAGAACAGCTACCTCTCGATGAATAAAACACATTTATGAAAACCAACCTGGAGAAATTTGTCGGCAATCACGCATCGTACACGCCAACTACGGTCATCGAAGAGACTGACAAGCAAAGGCTTTATAAGTGTTTGGCATTGAGTTTCGCTCAATAAAGATGATATCGCTATACATGGTTCTATTGAGCTCCAACGAACTGAATCCTATAATTATATCTAGTGAAACATTTATGAAGGAATTTCCTTCGAAAGGAATCGAACTGAAATTGACCCACAAAAATTTATACACAATTATTTTTATTGAATTTTCGAAAGATGAAAGGGAATTAAAAATTAAACGATGCTATGCATTCAGCGATATTTGTATATTTGTACCCTCAAAACTAACGTTGAATTATTCAATCGTACTGCACTTCTGTTGTGGTATCTCATGCTCCCAGATGTTAAAGTTCTGCCAACGCTGCAAAGCAACTATGCAACATAAAAGGTGGATGCAAAGGTGCGGTATTTTCTTATGAATAAAAACTTGAAAATTATGTGATTACGTGTTAAGGGAATACTGAACGCCAATTACAATTCAAAAGCGTGAAAGTGCACAAACCTACAGACAGACGTGCTTAACACCACCCCCATATCCTCTCTCTTCATTTCACAACTGCCGGAGGCGACATGCAATATGTAACCGGATTTCGCATGCATCACGCAAAACTTCAAATAGAAACAATATGAAAGAAGGGGGTGCGCATGCGATGGCCAATAAGCAATTTGGCGCACATATTAGGTGGACCTTATATTCTTGTCACGACTGTTCCATGATTTAGCTAAAAAAACCTTTTTGCAGAGTGATGCACACTTGCATCAATTACATAAGGGAATACCAGCTTTGGGACTGGCTGTCTGGCTGTTCTAACAAGGAGCAGTATGTCCTAAACTGCAAATCGTTGGATTCACACCAGATGCTGATGTAATCCCCTTCTTTTACTTTGATGGAAGCCGACCACCTCCAATCTCTCAAAAGAGATCCTCTGTCAATTTTTATTTGAAGCATCTGGTAGCAACGAACTCTAAAGAACGAACAGCTTCTAAGAACTGAGAACACTCGGTCTCGAAATTCGTTGTCTGCAATTTACTTTCGCAGTATCTTCTGGATTTCTTTTGGAAACCTCAAGCTCACATCAGGCTACCAATAGACAATGATCTTATGAGTGCTATTTCTCGCAATCAAAGCAGTTTCTTTGAAAGGAATGACTCAAAGCACGAGATTCCATCTGGCATTATAAAGAGTCAATCGAAAAGACAATTACGACGAATCACCTGGTCATCGGTAGCGAAGAGTGTAAATAAGGTTATGAGCTCATCGTTGGGAACGTCCGATGCAACCAACTTCGCGAACTCACCCAACTTCGACGCAGCCATACGTCGAACCATCGGTGTGGCATCGTTGCAAAGGAGCTTAAACATGCTGAAAGAAACATGCGTAAACCGAATATCTCAACACATTTTTCATTCAGCATTGCTCTTCAGACATGGTGTCATTCAACTAAACCTGCTCAACACAGTGCGACCAATTTATGCGAAGGGACAGAAGAAAGGATAGGTCGAGAGAATGGGTAGACAGACGTTAGCAATAAACATGAGGAACTGCACGGCTCAATATAAGCATAGCACAGTAAACGCTGCATAAAAGTGTTTGCGAAGTTAACAGCATAAACTATTAATCTCCACTATACAACAAAAGATAGAGAAGAATGGTGACAGGTCTGAGGCTAGTATGCCGCAAAACTGAACACCCGAAATTTCCACTTTTCGATTAAAACCCAAAGCTGACATCTGCAAACGAAGGCTGTAAAACATAAAACGAAAACATTTGCTCATTTACGTTCATCGGAGCTGAACTAGGAGACTCCGCAGAAATTTGGGATCCCGGAATTTCCCTCGGAGTGATCATAACATGCGCAGTGATCAGATTCATATTATACTCAACGTTGCGTCAAAATTGCATTCACAAATCGATTGCTATCGAACGACAACCTTTTACGTCACCTCAATATCAATGGTGCTCATTTCGGGTATGAAAGGCATAATCAACTCTATCCCAAATTCAATCACTTTCAATAATTCATCCGATGTGGAAATACGAGGTTTAGAAAACAAACAAAGAAGCCATAGATTCGTATCATCCTGGAAACTACTTTACTCCACACAAAACATTCGATAGCCCCTTATAAATTCTAAGATTCTGTGACTCTTAGACTAGGATTCTGATGACGTAAAGTGACTAGGGGAGGAGGGGGGGGGAACAAATTTGCGACTTTCTCACATAGAAACCCAGAATCACTTGCATCTTACACAGCACTCTCCCTATCCACTCCTCTCCTTCCTATCCCCTTCCTCATCCCCTCCGACGCATTCCAATTACGTCCGATTATGGAAATCACATCTTGCTGAATTTCTTAAAAATTTCAGTCAATGATCGGAGTTCCTCCTAATGCTAGAAACAAATACTAACTAAGTGAGGTGCATTGTAAAAGGCAAAAGTGGATGTGAGCTAGGCAAAAGGAAATTGTCGAAAGTTGACACATAAGAATACGAATCTCGCCGAAGTGGAAAGACATTCGGTAAAGAAATAAACGAACATCCAAAGATCGGCTTTGATAGCTGTGCTCATGCGTGGATAGACAACACTATAGAGACCACATGCACTGCATCGTGACGTAAACCAGTCGCCTATAAAATAAACACCTACTTATATTTAAAATTTAATGAAATCGATGTACTATTACAAGTGTGAAATATTAGGGGAAACTCCTTTAATATGTGGTATTTCCACCAATTAGGTGACCTAGAAGAATTCAAAGAAAAAAATCAAAACCTAAGTCCACAAAAACATCTTAAGCACATAATAAACCACTGCCCCACTAAACAGTTAAGTCAAAATATCGTTAGAAGATCAGGCATCTACACTGTTGAATCTTAGACAACGCTTTCTCATCCACTCCTCTCTTTCCTATCTCCCTCGACCATCCCCTCGATTGCATTCCCAAAATCCAACACCATCCTCCCCTCTTCATTCTGGCGCCATGTCCACTCCTCTCCCACTCGTCAAAATGGGCACTCACGAGAAGCGGGAAGTGGTTGCCGATGTATTCAGTTTGGAATACTCTTCACATGCTCGGAATTATCTATTGAACATGAGCAGCAAAAAACCAACTTGAGCTTTCAAGCAGTACCTATACTATTCTGTGCATTACTTCTGCCACGGGTAAGTGGGGTCCCTAAACGTCAACATCAACATTCTACAACCTTCAGAGTAAAGAAAATCTCCCAACCCTCGGGACAATCCATCCCCAGTAGAGCTTACTGACTTCATAATGCAGTCGAGCTTGTTACAATAATACAGCTGGGTCCCCTTTCTATATAATTGCCTCTACTCAACAGTTAGTTCTGAAATGAATCCCATTCGTTCTTTACATTCGATCAGTGGCATTTGATCTCCCACTATGGACTAATTAAACAAAATTTACAGCAAAAATCGCATCGCCGTATATTCAGTCTATCAATGTGTCTTTAAAGAAATAATTGAAAAACTATCCATATGCAGGAACCATTATAATCGAACAAAGAACGATTGCCTGTCGATATATGTAATGAGTTAGAAAATATTCATAAAGAAAGTTAACCTCTCTGATATTGGTGCTTTTTGCTAGAGAGAATTTGGAACATGCATATCCTCTGCCCCATTCTGGCGGGAGAGATAAGAATGGGGAAGTTGAGATTGTATCTCCTTCGAATTTTCAGCTTATGAAGATATTTAAGGACCCTCTTATTTTTGCTAAAAATTTTTGCATATTTGTAGATTTTTCTTTCTTTGTGTTCTACCCGTTCAAGTACGCTCATCATAAAATGCAACATAAAGCGATTCGTTACTGCCCGCCTATCGCTTCCGTTCACATCACAGCAAAATCAATCCTCTATGGCACATCCATTTTCAAAGTGAAAGACGTTACGCATAGATGGCTTTGTAATTATAGAACATACCATGAGTGAGTCGTCGCAACAATGGTATGAAATACTCTTCGAGAGCAGTAATCGAATGTTTGTCCGCAACCTTGCATAGACTCTCGACCGCCTTCTCACGTACCGCCGACTCTTCCATCGAAGCCAATTGCTCCAATGGTCGCAATAGGTGGTGTGCATAAGCTGATCCACCAATCAACGGGGTTAAGTCGCCAAGTTGATCGGCTAATGCCAGCAGAACTTCGTCATGATCGAATAACGCATCTGCAGAAAGAAACTCGCAATAGGGTATATCACATACCTAGATATGCATAGCTTATCAAGTAATATATATGTAACCAATGGTGAAAAAAAAGGTTTGTTTAAAGCTCTTCAAATTTTGGAGCTTCTGAAATCCTTTTATGCCCTCCTCCTCTCCCATCGCATCAAACTTTTCAAGTCCCTGAACTCCAACATCAGTAACTATATTCAGCACCTTACGGCAATCAATGATGCAAAAACATCCGCCACTTCTGTGAATATCTCAGGTTGCCTACTCCTCGCTCATTTCATTGAGCTCAACATCGCATCGTTTCAGTGCTGCTATTTTGTTTTATTCGAGTCCAACATTACTAACAAATTTGCATGTGTTACGCAAGTTCAGCAGGTAAAAGATTTTTCCAACATTTGAATGCAAATAAATTTTGCCGATCCCCTAAAGCGATCAGATTTTTGCAAGAATAAAATAATCTTCGCGTCCTTACCATATCCTGAAGCATAAAACTCAAGAATTCGAAGAGGTCAATTTATAGACTCTTGAGACTGCAAAGACCACTCCATCATCCTCATAAGCACCAACATTTCCGAGATATTCCATATTTTGCTAGCTAATCCACCTACGTTTACATTACAACTTACGTATATTGTACTGTTTCTTGTTTCAGAACGAAGCAAAAATCATACGCTCCGATAATCGCTTTTAGCAAATTTTATATTGAGGCGGTTGCAGCTGAAATTGGTGAAAACCAAGCGAATAATCGAAAAAATAGCCAGCATACCTGTTAGAAATGGAATAAGTTCGGTACGAGAACGTTCTGCACCAAGAGCAAGAGCGATAGTCGACAGCTTACGAATACTGTTCAGCCGTATCTGTAGGTCATCGTTGCGTAGCTCATCAATCAGTACCGCTATCGGATAGAGGCTATCTGCTGAAGTTTCCTCCACTGTCACTGCCATCTGAATACTGTAACATTTCCACTAACTAGAAAGCGTCAATTGAACAACTGCTGTGAGATGGCGCTGATGATTATGGTAATGGCGATAATAAAACCAGGATGGATCTCCCAGAGAAAACTGTCTCCTCGCGGCAACCTTCATATTCGAAGGGTCAAAGGTCGTTCTTCAAACCGAACCTATAAACGTCGACTGTCGCATCAGAAATCACCAAATTAGGATCGAAGATTCTCAGAATACAGGTCGTTCTATCCAGTGTTCCAAACTCAAGTGCAAAGGTCGAACATGCTCAGACAATCAAACAATAAACGCTACCGTCTTTCCAGAGTGACTTGGATAAAGCACTCAGATGGATCTTTGTTCTTCTGTATGATGTTTGATATGGAAGTTAAGGAAGTCTGAATTACTTACCTTTTCTAATGCCTCTCCCTCCTTACCCCTCCCCTTTCGTCTCTCACCTTCCACTTATCGACTAATCACGACTAGGCATATGCAACGAAACGGAGATGCAAGATCGATGGTGCCGAGGTATCCAAAACATAAATTCAATGGCCATTCTTCAAAAAAAAAAAACACGATTTCAGTGGAATAAATCCAGAATATTCTCCGAATCGAATCTCCACCAACTTCAGAGATGGCAACTCAACATCGATAACTGCAAAAGCACAATCTTTCACTCCCCCGCACTCAATAGAACTTGCTGCTCACCTTCCGCTGTGTGTCCACTCGTTTGAAGTGTTTGATTCTTCGACGTACGTTGCTCTTATAGACGTTCAGCAAGCATACAAAAATGCTAATTTTCAACACCATGCCAGTGGTTTCGTTCAAAAAAGTGCCGATCAATGCTCCTGTCGAAAATTTGCAGGGCGGTCGGATCTAAAAATTTGCCGTAATTCGTATGAATATTATTTGAAAACGGGTGAAGAAGAAAGGAGTGGGAGGGGGAGGGAGAGGGAAGGACTTTGCAGAAACGAAGGAGGAAAGTCCTGCAAGATAGCCTCGTTAATTGAGCTCCATCCCGACTTTTATAAACGTAGCAGGAGGTGGGAGGGGGGACTAAAGGAACACAAAGCTTAAGTTCTGGCGTTGAATAGTGCTAGATGCTGTGGCGTGTAAGGAAACAGATTTCATGGGTTCAACTCTCCATATGTTTGACCCAGTAAGCGTCGGGTAAAAATAAAGTGGCCAGTTAAGGCGTTCTTTTGTCTCGCATCATTTGCAATTAAAAAGTTTAAGTTTGAGTCAAACCTGTTCCCGTGTGAATTTATTTCACCACCCCGATATGGGAAAACATAAATGCGCATATATAAAGGCAAGAAATAAAATACAGTGAAGCAAGAAACTTGGCCTACAAGACCCAAATAAAGATAGTATAGGAAACAAAACCCATAACTCATCCCCGCCACAATCTAGTGCCATTCTGAATAGTTCATAAAATATAAAGAATGCATCAAGTTCATAAATTTTAACAGTTAAAATAATTGAGAGAAGACTGTATCAATATTGCCGTATAATAATGAATGATTAGTAAACGAAAAAAAAACCTATGAGCCTGACGAATTTCCCACAGGACTATATAAGTGTGGATAATACTCTGGCGGGGAATCCTGGAATTTCCCATCCAACCCTCAACCCTACTGACTGCTTTCAATCGTCGTGCTGAATAAGCAGGCAGAATAAAGCGGTTTATTCGATGAGTGAACAACAATTAACAGCAATTCAGTCAAAATAAGAAGCACAAAATCAACGAAGCTGAATTTCCAAAGGGGAAAATTTTATGGTGGCGTATAAAGGTTGCATATATTTTGCAAACGGTGGGCTCCAATCTGGACGTGTGCTACGAAATGCAATTTGCACAAAACCACAGAGGAAAAGGGTTGCTTCCACTTCACGTTTGAAAAGGAAAGTGATTCAGCTAAACTTTCTAATATAAAAGAACGAGGAATAGCACGATAAAAAACAAAACAACGGAAGAACACAAAAAAAAACCTGTGAAACTTCAAAGCGTGAATAAACTTCAAAGTCATTACACTTGAATCCCCAAGCACACGGTTCCTAGCGGGGAGACGTTCACTATTCCCAACGAATGGCGAAGAGCTACAAGAAAAGTAAATCAAATCGATGCATTTTCTGGGATCGTCAAATGCTTAAAATGATCTTAAAACAACATAGCGAGATATCGATAAAAACCAAGGTGTAGATTCGTAAGTGGCATCTTTTCAACGCATCGCCATCACCTAAAATCAAAAATTGTTTACGATTGGAATAACAATATAAAAGGACTAGAATAATAATATAAAACCATCTTGATTTGTATAAGTCATACAAGTGATGCACGTATCTTCGAGATGTTTATATATTCCTATGTACTTCCACATTAACTTAATCACATATATGATCAGCTATCTACATACGGGAAGGAGTTCGATCTTGCACGATCGCCTCCAAATGGAAATAGCTTTACCGTATCTCTTATCATCCTTCGCGTTGCCGCTTCTTAGAGATCTTTTGTGGCAACAAACAACAATGTAACAGATACGAAACTGATCTCTAACCAGATAGCGAATTGAAACGTTTTTATTCAACGGGCAATTATTCACTGCTGGTAACCTCTTCTAAAACAGAATCTACTTCATCTGAAACATTCAGGAAAATTCAAAGGCTATAGCTAAGATGAGTATTTGGGAAGAAACAGATTTCCATTATGTCACAAGTGTAGTACATATAGGCGATACTCAATAGGATAAAAAAACTAGAAAAATACTGCATTGCTTGCCTTCCAACTTCACGGTAAGAGTGGTAGTGTAGAACGATAGCAAAACTGTGCTTACAATGTCGTCGATCTTGAGGATCGATCGAACACATTCGGCTGCCTGCTTTATCGCAGTCGATGTCACTAGCAACGGTTGTAGCACATTTTCTTCTCGGATATCCGTTACGTAGCCCTTCAAACCATCCACATAAACAACGCAACCAACACTATTCGCCATCCCAAACCGCTTTTGTACTCGCATTCTAACTCATATATCTTATTAATCACTGCAGTAATTCACCGACTTAACAAGCAAGGACATCCTCTAAGAACATCAACTCTCCTACTACCTATGAACGCTCCTTATATACCACCTACATACCCACTGTCCCCATCACCTTGAAGATTCACAGCGACAGTATCTTCATAAAAACATACCTTACGAACGTTAACCCCATAGTTCTTATGACCATTCGCGTGCTGATTGCGCAGTTCGGTTACTGTCGTTATCGGGCTAAGACCTGCATTTTCGGCCAGAGTATACGGTATCAGCTCCATAGCGTCAGCGAATGCCTGCACTTTCGTTGTATAAAGACAAAATATTCCAAAAAAAAAAATATTCACTACAATTTTCGCGTAATTATCCACGGGTTCTATCCTCCAGTAGTAAAAACGGAATAAAATAGAACTTTGCGCTTGCCCAATTCTCCCTGATAATAAAAAATGATCATCTTCACCGCACTTGATCAACAATTCCACCACTACTATTCAGCACTGGATGCCTTAGATCCAATATGATTATCTACGAACAGGTCGTGCTATCCGCGGTTGATTTATCGATACTCCACGGTAAGTTCATATCATAGTGCATCTAGCAACTTCGACTCTACAGAAACAGAGCAGAAAATATATATATCACAGAATTAAAATTCTACAACTCATAGTGAAAGCTATAAAATTTTGCCTAAACACTCAACTGATTTTCTCATGCATGATTAAACTCTCTCTACGTCAAACGCAATGATGTCTACCATGAAGTGCGCATTAAACCTAATCTATGCAGTTCTACCTAATATTAATCACTTATGAAATAGAGAAAAAATTGAAAGCATTCTACTTTCCAGCAATACTGTTCGGCACCGAGCTTTCCTTGCGCTAGATTACGAAGTTGCACAGCGACTTCCATTTCCGGTGCACCACCTCCTACAGATCAGTAAACATTTTGCACAGCTAAACAATCAACCTACCAACGAGTTCTTATCCAAACATAGTTAGGAAATGCCTGCCTCAACTATGACGGAAAAACGAAACAGCTACCGTATTTTCAATTAACTTCTTGCTATATGTTAATGCTGTGTTATAAGTAACAGATGATGCATCACTCACCTGTAAAAATATTAACATATGGCTTGTCTACATAGCAATTGTTAGAAATATCAGTGCCCTCAGCACCTATGAAGAATGCCTCATCCATTAAGCAGAAACGAACTGTCAAGGAAAACCATTGACGTTTTCACGATCAGATTCAATAGAACTTCGAATTATTTTTATTACTGCCATAAAAAATAAACATGGCAGCAAATTACTAACGATCTGCTATTCTTTGATTCTTCTACTTATCAAACCAAAGTAAAATTTGNGATTACAATTATTGCATAATTATAAGGGGCACCTGCCACCTTCATCCAATACGAGACTCTAATATTGGGTCTCGTGTTGGGTGCATATAAAAAACATATAGACTCTGCCAGCAACTTCCGGCACGTCGCATACCGTCACTAATAAAAACACCTTTAAGGCTATATAAAGGCGCAAAGTGAGCAGAACGTTGGCGCATATATAATGTGGATTTCGAGTAATGAATCCACAAATCACGTGTGCTCCACCTCGACCACGTTCGAGCCTGTGCGGGTCTGTAGGCACAATAGTAGTCCACAGCTTTCCTATCTTGTTGAAGCGAGCCTCAACATGATCGCGTCTATTGTGTAAGACCATTTCATACAGCTCATCGGTCGTAAATATAACTCAAAAGATGCCAAACTGTTGCAGATCACGTGCACATATGCTGAATCAACTTGCCACTCAATTCTAGCAAATGCATACTGTTAACGTAGTCGACCGTGCACGCACAAAGCCATGTTTATGTTGGGCTGGCCAATACGATACTAGGATATCTTCGTTCCCTACACCTAAATGAACCACCAGCGGCACATGCCTATCTTTCGAAATTTTTACGGTCCTGTTTATGGCCTCGCGATTTTCATATAATGACACAGGCAACTAATATGACCCTTGCCTTTCATGTCGTAATGGGAAGCTCACGAAATAACTGCACGAAAGTTTCAAGCTTCGGTCATTTAAACTCACGGAAGCACCAATAAGCAAAAGTGACCTCGATGACTTTCCCATCTCCAGATGTGGCGATTTCCTCGACAAGATCTGCCGATCCGAGTGCATCTGGCACGAAGTGGTCGATCGACGCAACGGGACGACATCCGAGTATACGAGAGTAGAACTCGATATCCTCTCTTTCAATGTCCTTCACCACCATTATTTTCATCTTAGCCAAAAAGTGTAGTGCCATCTCGTTCACCGCATCTCTGCAAACAAAATCTTTTCAATCAGTAGCCATCCATTAATAGACTCATATAGTCTGCACTATAAAAACTCTCATGCACCAAACCTTTTGAAGCATACGGCAAGAAACAAGAAATAAACAAATCTGACAGCCAAAATCATGCAAACCAAACACCAGATGTTTCAACAGCATTCGTTAAATCAAAGATATGAAAGAGTATACCAAAGGAGTTGGCAAGATATGAGCTTTTGTACAGCCAATCATCAAACAGATGAATATCGTAGATGGCCGAACTATGCTCAGTAGTACATTCACATTTCAGCTCAACGAAGCTCTAGGTCGAGCCCGCTAAAAAAGGTTCGTTTCCCAGCTCAATTGGCTACAAAGTATGACCCAACAAATTGTAAAATGTTGGCCACCTCGCGAGACGCATACACAATTTTACACGCATTTAACTACTCATAATTTCTTCAAATGAGAGACGGTGAAGGAAATCATTGCGTAGTTTACGTTATATCCACTGAAGTTCCCAATTTTATCTTCAGCAACCGAAATACGCGTTGCAAGTTCAAATTTCTAAAAGCCGATCAAAAACCAATTTGTGAACGTCGTCGTTGCGTTTTGCCGGCGTAGACGAAGATTTACGAGTAACTCTTCCGTTCATATTATATGCGATTGCGTTATTTTTCAAAAACTTAAAGAAAAATATAACCGTACCTTAAGATGCTCTTTTGAATAAGCAGAACATTGCATCCGGCTTTTTTGATCTGCTTGCAAAGATCGAGAATATAGGTACGTTCCTCTTTCAGCGCTCGATCCATTTGTGCATAATCCGTTATAATCACTTGATGCTCCATCTGAAATGGCTTCTACTAAGGCGATTCAGAAATATTAAGGAGGAAGTTTTCTGCCTTTCTCTCTTCATCTCATCCACGACAAAGTACACAGCACACAGTTAAAGTTTATGAAAGCATGCGGATGGATGCATCAAAGTTCTTAAACGTTTAAAGAGATTTCAGTGACCGTCTTAGTTCAGTCGGTTTCATTACTCCGCAAGACGCTGATCACTCTAAATAGATCGAATTTTTATCAGAAACGAACCTGCATGAGGAAGCATGGCGCAATCAGTAACAATGGTACATAAGCAACCCTTTCCCGAACAAAAAAAAGGCAAATACGCGACAAGTGCGGGAGAGAGTAAGATAATGTTCCAATTTTGCAGAATTTTATGTCGAAAACTTTTTCTCGAAACATGTGAAACTCTGCAAGATGATAAGACTTTTTCAGAAAATTTTGAAATAAGATAAAACTATCCTTTTCTTCCTCTCCCCCTCCCCCCCCCCTATAACTCATGAAGCAATCATGGGTCATGAAGGAAACTAAAATTAAAACAGCAAATTGGATACTTCAGCTTATGTCGCATTTACTGAGCGCAAGCAAGCAGATGTCGAGAGCATACAGACAGAATTTTATCCACCTCAGCACACTATCTTATTGCCACTTTTTGTAAGGCTTTATGCTCAGAAATCAAAATTTCCAAAAGAGCATAACTCATGAGGCAATCATGGGTCGTGAAGGAAACTAAAATTAAAACAGCAATTGCATACTTTAGCTTATGTCGCATTTATTGAGCGCAAGCAAGCAGATGCCGAGAGCATACAGACAGAATTTTATCCACCTCCTGCACTATCTTATTGCCACTTTTTGTAAGGCTTTATGCCATACATAAGGGAATAAACAGAACGGTTCAATCTTGCTGCTTAATGCATGCTCTTCGGTGCATTATGTTATTCAAATTTACTGAAAACAAAACGAGGGATATCGTCTCGGCGAAGAGGTGATTGAAATTGCTGAATATAAGCAAAGCGAAACTAAAATTCTTGAGGTAGCGGAAACTTTTCGGGAACCTGATTTTGGGAATAAACATTATCGGTCAGATGTGACAAACGAAGCAAGGAAAAAGAAATTGTTTTGTTTCAAATGTAACGTCCAAGATTAAATAATTGGAAATATGAGGTGCTGCTTGCTTATGATTTCAGCAACACTATTTGCAATCCTCACCACGTCCTCACCAAACAGTTTTCCATCAAGGACAAGCATTTCCTACTCGACCTACAAGGAAGAGAATTTTTTTGACTTGACAATGCCATCAGCTGGAATCTTTTTTCAGTTTGAGCCACTATACATCGACCTTGCTATGATGGAAATTCAGTTAACGTGACTATGAATTCATAGGCACAAATATTCATATAATAGTTTTGTTCAATTCTTGCACACCATGCATCGAAATTAAAGGTGGTTCATCAGCGTAGTTAAATAAAGCAGTTGTCACTTTATTTACAGCGCTCACTAAATCCAAAACGGATCTACCAGAAATACTTACATCAGTCTTCGGTGGGCTAAGCTGGAATTGAATAAGACCGATCTGAGCCTTTTCCACGCGGGTCGGTCCTCCACGTCCCATCGATTTCTGATCAATAAGCGCGCCTTCAACGAGTCTCGATTCCTCTACTGTTTCACCCATCTTCTTCACGACTTTGATCATACGCAAATCCACGTTGTAATCTTTATCCAAGTCAACTATCTTAAAATATTCCCTCAGATTTTATTGTTTGGAAAAATATTTCAAACGTGCATTACTGAATACTGGCTCCAATCTTCCGGAAAAGGAAAGTAACGCAGTCTTCGCATATACGCAGAAAGCGAAGAAGACTCAAAACAACCCGGACCTTCTTACGGTCGAGAAAAGGGCCTTTTAATGCTTTCCATCAAAGTTTTCAACTTCCTTTGGTTCATCTCTGCATTCAGTAATGAAAACTCTATTTTATCACTTATTGCACGTTCAGTTCAATTCATATTAGCCAAACGATTGTGGCTCTCAAATAACACTTCATTCCTATCAAATAAAGTAGAATAAAAATTCAATGCCTGATACCTTTTTAATTGCATTTACGGCCATCGGAGCAAGAAGCCACGAATGCTGCGATACAACCTATAATTCATCGATAGTCTCAGCAAGTAGCATACGAAATCGGTTATGTTTAAATAAAAAGTCGCTACGCCCGACAAATTTCGCTTGGAAGAATATGAAGCCTCAAAATACTTATAACTCTACAGACTAAAACGAACAGAAACAAGTATCCAAATACGCCATATGACATAGGTTATACCTGTTGTATTTCAACTCTGTATATTTTATTACTCGCGACTGAAAGTATAAAGTAGGTAGGCATGCAAAAAGAATATACGTATGAGCAAATAAGGGGTGGAAAATCTTGCTAAAGTATATAAAAAGAAAGCACCTTAGAGTTAAGGCTGGTGGTTGCTATTTTTACGAGCTCTTCGTCGTCGTTCACATCGACCGGAACAGCCATCGCTTCAAGGATCTTCCCGGCTTCGGCAGCGGCTCGTTGGAACGACTCCGAAATGGTGGTTGCATGAATGCCTGAACATCAAGTTCACGTAACATAGCAAACTCAATCGATGACCAAATGTCCACCTCCCACAAACCAACATAGGTCCCCTCGCCCACCCCTCCAATCGAGAAATCTTTGATCCGATCGCTCTATGGACCGAAAACAAAGATTCCTCAAGCTTTGGGAGAAGTACGATCAAGGCACAAGCTTATACCGTAGGTTTAAATACGGGATGGAACTGGCCCATAAAGGCCAAAAGGAACAACAGCTGCCCTTTTGAAATGTTTAGCACTGGTCGAATACGCTAGGGGTGCATATTAAAAACATGTGTATAATCGAGATTAGCTTATAGTAGATCCCAACATTTAAGGAGTTTGTAATCGGGGAAACACCTGTGACGAGGATGACAGACTTATTATCTCGGCTGTGAAGCAAACGCTTTTTTATTGCCACATTCACGACGGATGAGGACAGTGGGTGTAAAACAGAATCCGACCTCCAGTAGAAACCACAGACCGCCGGAAAAGAATGGAAAGAAAACATCGAATGCAAGGAAATGAGAGCAAACTAGTGGGAAACTGCACAGACAATGCGTAGTGTCTCAATCTTGTAATAAAAAGGCGCAGGTTCCGCCTCAGTTGGGAGGAAGAAGGTGCTGCGCCCGCGCCCCCACTTCGGCCAAGGCCTCATTAGTCATGAGGTATTACATCTTAAAGAACCCCTTTCGTAAATACGAAGAATGCGCGAAACCGTTTCAGCAACAAATGCCACCTAAAAAGTTCTCCATTTTCAAAAGGCGATAATATTCTATCATCGTTTCAACTAGCTGCTCGGATTCAGTTCATTTGTGAGTATTTTCTATTGCTAGATGGCTGAAACAAAACAAACCCTTGTTGAGTAATTTCTCTGCCGCATCCAACAACGACCCGGCCATCACAACAACCGTCGTTGTACCATCACCCGCCTCAACATCTTGTGCCTTCGATAACTCCACCAACTGCAAGTAAACCCCTCAGGCAACAAACCCCATCATCATAAACACAACTCCGTCAAGCAGCATAAACGCAACGTCACTGTTACTTGTTCAGGTATCTTCATTAAGTGATAGCAAATTGTGATGTAATAGAAGATGCATAATTTAAAAATTTAAAGGAGTTCTTTGCTTCAGATTCCTCTATAATAAACCAAAAGTTTAAATTAAACCAGTTTCGAAAGATCCGCAGAACTTTCGCGATGAACTATTTAAGGAAAGTTAGAGAAGAGGAGGAGAGGAGAAAGACTGTGGCGGACGTAAGGGGGGAGGGAGGGGGCAGGAATAAGGTGGATGGGGAAAACGCAAAGAATGGTAGAATAGAAGGTGTTAGTTCCTGCATCTGTAGCAATCACATGTTTCCTCTTTTCTTCAATTTATTTAGAGAGGACAAACATTTCGATATCGTCGATCGTCAATCACCTCACTTTAAATAAATCTACTAAAGTTTTGCGAACAAAGAAGCGAACATAAAAGTAAATAATAAACAAATGAATATATTTACGCTTACCATCTTTGCAGTGGGATGAATAACACTCATTTTATTGAGGATGGTTGCACCATCGTTTGTAATTGTCACCTCACCACTACCCGTTTCTATCATCTTATCCATCCCTGCAAACAATAAAACGCTTTAAAAATACTTTCAGACTGCCAATTAAAGTCACTGACGAGAGATGAAGACTAACAACCGTCTTGTGGAAATCCCATAATGATAAAATTTTTGAAAGAGCCGTGATCGATGATATCGGTCGAGGATTGCTAAATTTCGGACATTTTATCTCGCTGTAGTATAAATAACTGCTTTTTAAAACTACATTATTTATTCAAATAACGCAGAGAGAAACTTATTAAATTAGGAAGTTAGACCTCATATAATAGCAATGGAGTGCCAGTGGGAATGGCGAGGGGAGAGGGGGGGAAGGGAAGGGAGAGAGGTGCAAATCAAAGTGGTCCTTTTTGTATGAGAGAGAATTCGATACTCTATTATCTAAGACTGTCGCAAACATGAAAAACAAAGAAAAGGGAATAAAATGGATCTCTACCTTTCGGTCCCAGGCTCGTTCTAACTGCATTGGCAACAGCTTTCGCCGCTACAATATTACTGCTACGAACGCTTTCCGGTTTACCCTTATCCTGAAAGAACAACAAAAATTACACCGAAATAAAAGCTCCCTATACATTTCCGGTGGATTTTTTTTTTTATTAAACGCCAACAGAGAACAATGACTAATAACTTCAGCAGTCATTTTAAGTTAAGGTGACAATCCAGAAAAAACCTTTGAAACGAACAATTAGGAATGGGCAACAATTGATGAATTAATAACTCATTCTAAACGATAAATGAATTGTGTTAAAGTTTTCTTTTTCTCAAAAAAACAGCAAATTCTAAACTTTCCAAGAAGGAAACGTCTCACCTTGAAAGCGCCCGCCTTAGCCGAACCAGATGTGGTGGAGTTGGTAAGCATAATACCACATTTTGAAGCCATTATGATTTACCTTCAAGGAAGTAAAGAATGTATTTTAAATAGTAAAATATACAAGCAAACATCAACGCTACAAAGTTTTCAATTAAACGATGTTGCCGCAATGTCGGCATAAATGGCCATAATGCTGACAATCGCGCGTCTGACATTTGCGCCACGGTCTTGTTGCAGTTTTGGCAAGCTCTTTTCAATATATAGGTGACTAGGTGGTGCGAACACAAATCAAATAGAGAAAAGACCTTTAGCAGACGTTTTGTGCGTCATCTAAACTGAAACTATTTAAACTTCAATGATTTTCCAAGGAAGTTGGTTATTATATTCGAAATATAAAATTAAACGAGAAGAAGCACTTCAAATAAACATCATCCCGATCATTAACTATTCTTATATTACGACCCTAAAAATCAGGACACCGCCTAGAAAAAGTACCAACAAATCCCTAATGCCTGCTATTTTCCCCTCTAGGCATTCGTGTTATGGCGCTGCAACACTGAACAATTAGGTTGTTTATAAAACGAAAAAGCGCCAATTTCAAAAGCTATCCGTTAAGGGTACGATAAAGCTCGTCTAAAAAGACCCTTGCAGCTATTGCTTCGAAATTGGAACAACCCTGAAACGGAAACTCTAAAGAACGGTGTACTTCCGGTTTGTTTTCTATGCAAAACGGAAATGAAAAATTTTGCTAACATCATTCCAATGCAAATAGAAAGAAGAACTACAAAAAGAATCGCAAAAAATCCGTTAATAATTTTATATAAAGAATCAAGTTCAATTCATTGGCAAACTTTCTGAATTAAAGAATCACAACACGTTGCTTCATTTGCATAAACAATAAAAGAACTCCTTAGTAAGATAATTTACATAAAACCTATGAGAAGATTACTTCTTCAATGGCACAAAAAAAAATTGCTTGCAACAATTGCAATACCATTAAAGAGTTTGCATCGTTAAGGAGACAATAGTAGCGTTAGTTTATACAATTAAATTCATAATATTTTGCACTTTGATAGTTCGCGTAACAGTTCACGAACTTTCCCATCTTTAAGGGGATCAAAATTAAAATATTACAATAGTGAAAAATTCTATACTTGGTTACTAGAGTTTTTATTCAACATGAAGTAGAACGGAGGCGTATACTCTGGATGACGGCGTATTAAAAGAGATATATCGACTCGTTCAGAACCTATCTACCCTTTGTTATGTGTTTCGTAGAAGCATCGCAAAAGAATAAAAGATATGGCAAAAATGAAATAAAAATAATAGTAATAATAAATATTCCACCTATAAAATGTAACAATGACTATAGATTCTTTTCGAGTATAAATTCTTACCCAAAAATAAATTCCTCTTGGTGCTGGGAACTCCTACTTTTCCTTCGTCTATCCTTCCTCTTCTCCTTAACGAAGGAAATCAGTTGTTCGTCTCAATATCACAATTGTGTTCTCATTCGTTGCCGATACCAATCTTCTATGTGTTTTCTTCAAATTGCTTTACTTTCTTATATTACTGCAACGCATAATCGAAAACATGTTCAAATGACAAAAATTTGTTCTCATCTATGATTTTGAGCACTTCTTTGATTATTTCAAAGAGCTAAAAACACGCCCTGTTCAACATTTCCTTAAAACATAGGTTATATATGACTCGAAGAACTAAAGTTTTCCAAAAAAAGTAGAATAAACATTTTAACTCCGAAGCGAAAATGGTTGACAGCGAGAAATATATACTGGCGAATAGAGAGGGCTATAGGGGATGAGGTGGACGCTTCGAGTTTTATCTTCATCTACTTGCAAGTGATGAAAAACGATAAATCAATTATGCAAAAGAATTTTCTCATTTACTCCGAAACAATACGTTTTCCTAATGGTGGTGATTTTATTTTCGGTAATTTGGATTGACGATGTTATCATGAGTACAGCTAAATCGATGTGTTTACCTCATTCGATGGCTTGTGTTTATTACTTCTTTTTTTTTTGATAACAAGCTTACGAGAGGCCACTATCAGGCACGAAAAACTGCACCAATGAGTTCTGAGATAACAAACTGCGATATTATCCTTCTTTATAGCAAAAAGAGTTGGCTTTAGAGACGTTGCTTTTGCTTCATTAAGCGATACCACTTGAAGTTCTTCATAGTGATTACTCTTGACCTGTACAAGTATTTGTATAGCCCCTATTTCACGTCTATTAAGAAAATTCGAAACGAGAGAAGATCACGTGTGCGCTTAATTAGTGTTTTAGTCCCCGAATTAACTTGTGCTAATATTATGAATCAGCTTAGAGATAATATTAGCAGTAACCGTTGCCAACAAAACGAAAAAACTATTAATATCTTCGCTTTAATTTTCCAAATTTTTCAGAAAAAAAATTGAAAAAAAAACTTTGAAAAAACTTTAAAAAACTTCAAAAAAAAACTTGCACATGAACCTATAAGCAATGATGCGTCGAGTTAAACTCATTTGCATATAATCTTTGAAAATCTTTCCGTTTGTGAGGAATTTAAAGATAGGTTGATAGAACAATATGCCTATTTATAGGTTGTTAATAGCTTTGCACTAGAAGTTGAGCATGCGATATGATAGCTGAAAAAAAAAAGTAAAATTATTAATTATTATTAGTTGTGTTATTAAAATGCTGGATAAATCTTAATCTGGAATTGACCCTCTTAAAGCCATAAAAATGGTTTATTCATTGAGGGCATAATTATTGAAGATGGAATGTCGCCATGCTATGCACATAATTGAATCTTAATTGAAACAAATTCAAGCTTAATTAATTTAAATTCAAACTTGAACCTTAACTAACAAAAGCTTCGGCTCACTAACGTTTTATCAATATCATAACTCATAGAAATTTTTATCTCTTATTCTCGTTTATATTTTACGATCTCATATCGCATTCTAGTTGATATCATGCAAATCATTGCACAAAAAAAAAAACAATTATTTATTGAAAGATTTTCGAAACGAAACACTCTCACAATGTGCATATGGCAAAATGAAAATAAACAAAAATCGTCGTAAATATTCCACTCAAAACGCCATTCAGTAACCGATTCAGCCATATGGAGAAAAAGCCACCTAAATTCGAGAGCAATACCACATATGTGCTCCAACATTCATTGCCTAGAATAAACCCCCTCGAGGAGTTGTATAAGCTATATGTATATATGGGGGGTTAGCATCTGCTCGCCAAGAATAAATAGTCATCTCGACCCCATATGCTTTATCTCTACTTATTTATGTGTTGACCCCATCCGAAGATAGCAACAGCTTCGTTTACATTGCTTGAAGTCACTGGCGCATTTACGCTCCCATTCGGGTCGTCGCTGATTTACTGTTTCACTTAACAACCACATTGAACGCCCCCCTTAGAACGAATTTTATTGTTTCTTTGCTCGCTCTCATTTAGGACGTTTTTAAGCTTGTCTTAGCTATGGATTATTTCAACTTTGCGCTAAGAAGACAGGTAGATATTGTCATATTCTTTTATAAGCAATAATTCAACTTTCAGATTCAAATTATTTAAGTTCTTAAGAGATTTATTTAATGTATTGTAAATTTATGTGATATTTTTTGCATATATTGTAAACACGTTATTGACTATCAATGCTAATATCATCAAAAAATTGTGCCCATTATTCAACACTATCCGATTTGATTTCTTTCTCGATTACCCTTTCAATGAGAACTTAAAATTGCAGAGGCATTGAATCCTTTTATTTGAATAGTTGCAAAAAATTACTTAAAGCGGTGAATTCCTCATTTTACAAATAATAACAATAAGTTACGAAAGAGTATGAACAACTATTCTATGGGAATTTTTTGTGGGGCACTTTTAATGGTAAGGGATCGAGTGAATGATTTATCGAAATTGCTTTTTTCGCTCTCTACAGGTACATATATATATATATATATATATATATATATATATATATACATATATATAACATAAATTAGCATAATTAGCATAAAGCATAAACAAGTTTTGCTTTCGCTCCGATGGTATTGCCTGATCAATGAGGCTCCTATAAGAGCTCAATTGATATAAGATGAAGTATATGAGTGAAATGTTGGAAAATCGTCATAATTTTTCTTCTCAAGTTCCCGGTGATTTTGTTCTGTTTTCTCGTTTTATCTGCTAATAATTTTTCAACCAATCGAAACAATCTCAATTGTTCGTTCAAGAGTGATAGTTCGGACTGGAAAAGTTACCCCATGAATAGAACATTAAGATTGGAGCAGTTCTTCGCTCAGGAAATCTTTTTTCGGTTGGAAGAGTTTTTTGCTTGAAGGATATCATTGGGCTGGAAAAGTTTCTTTTTTTTTTCGTTCAGAAGATATTGTTTCGACTGGAACAGTCTCTCAGTTAAGAGGCATCGTTTGGAGTGGATTTGCCATTAGCAATTTTTGCAAAAATTTTCGGCCCGCTAACTTACAGAAAGTCAGTTATCACCTATTGTATAGTGAAACTGAAACATGAGCAGTAAATCCGCAGGAGGAAAAGAGAAGGAGGGATTGATCTCAGTGGAGTAATCTGTACTTCATGAACGATCCTTTAACTAAGAAGCAATGCTGAAAACGCCAAATATTTTGCTTTCTTCAATTGTTTTTTCTTCAAACATTTCCAAAATCTTTAAATGGATTATTGACAGATCATTTTTTTCGTTGTTATTACAAACATACACTGCTATCTTACCTCATTAACAATCATTGCAAACACAAATAATAGTAATACACGATGTCCTCAGCTCTTATACATTGGTTCGCTTGGAATGATGCCTCTCTACACTCGAAAACGCCAACGGCTTAATGATGACTCTGGATGATTGAACGGCTAAGGATGATGGTGGACGATTCAACCAATCGAATCAATAAACGGGGAATTGATCTAACTTCATAGTGAAGCATTCAGCCTGTAATTGATGAGATGATAAGAGCAACACCTCCACAAAGCAACATTGTTGGATGCTTAAGAAAGATCACGAGTATTTTATCATTTAAGCTATGCTCATTGAGCGATTGGGGAAATTCGGAGAATCGTCGAAGAAAAATAAGTCGAAAAATCGCCAAGCAAAAATAGACGCGGAATCGCCGGGAAAAAATCTTCAAATTCCGAAACGATTCAAATTTATGGAGCGATATATGAAGGCAATTTTCAACCGATAGTGATGCACAACGGGAAATGATCTAATCATGAAAGGGATGCGAAGAAATCAAAAAATCCTTTTCACAACGCTTCTCTAACGCAATGAATAAGTAATTCTCCTGCATAGAGCTTGATTCCCACAAGAAGATATGTGAGGGAAACATCACAGGATGGGTTTGAGAGACGAATAATTAGGCTTGGAGGAGGGGGAGGGGGAGACTTCAATGGCCATCAGATTCGTTATAGAAGAGGAAATGACGGAAATTTCAGAAAGGTTAAACAAAGAGAATATGCAGAAAGCATAATAGTGATGAAAATCTAGAGAAAGAAAGAGAAAGGTACATGCTTATTATTTCAAACTATGTATACGACGAGATACCTATAAAGGTACGACGAGAAACGCAACTTCTTAAGGTACATAAAAAAATTCAAACTATGTGCTCGAGTATTGATGATAGTTTAGCAGAACGTTCATTTTAACTCAACAAAGTAGCGATCAATAATACATTCAGTTATGTTAAAAGTATGAGTTTTTTTTCTCGAATTTTTAAAGAATTTCAGGGCGTATGTTAGATGTTCTATTTGCTCGTTTGTTTGTAGATTGTGTAAAAAAAATTTTTTTCTTTGAAGAAACAATTTTTTTTTCTGAAAATGCGCATTTTAAAATATTCTAGCAGATTTAATTGTATTTTATGCATTTTTGCATCAAAAAATTTCATTTAGTGAATGAATTTGTTAAATTTCAACATAAATTTTTCTCCTAATAAATAAATTTGAAATGCAATATGGATTGATTTCGATTGATTGCATTGGGAATCGTTTGAGTAGATGGCTATTCGTGAGTGTTCATCTATACACTTCTTGAGGGTCATTTGTTCTTTACACTGTGTCGAAAAAGAATCCTAACAAGACTATAAAATTCGTCTAAAAGCTGAAGATAAATCTATATCTATTAGTGTATTTTTCTTATAATACAAATCGTTTATTATGTTACCTTTATATTATTTATTTTATTTCCTTCATATGAGATAACTAATTAACGATATTTATGCAAATTTCTTCAAGTGTTAATTCATACGCTTGAATTAGGCGTTATTTGCATATTTGAATGCATATGTGTTTGTAAGCTATTAAAAACTTTTTTAATTATATTAAACCTTTAATAAACCTGTAATAAACCATATGTATTAAACCTTTAATAAACCTGTAATAAACCATATGTAAACCTAATTATATTAAACCTTTTAATAACTTTTAATTAAAACTAATTCAAAATGTAGATTTTAGAGAATATATCGAACGTTTTGTTTCCGATATAGCTGCATTAGGACGGAAGTTATGCTCAACGCTAGCTTATTTGATAAAAACACAAATACATTTATGAAGTGTAAATAAACGATCAGCAAATTAATTTGAGGGTAAAGGTCACAAAAGTCGACATATGATATGTGTAATTTTGTTTGCATCTGAGTTTAATGACTTGATTAGCACAAACTATGATCTACGATCTAGTACGATCGTCAATGGTTGAGTCTACTTTTGCATTCACCTTCACTTTTCGATTCTCTATTGTCATCTGTCATAGATCCGTTATTTTTATCAGTTAGTTTTTGCTACTTATTCTATAGGTAAAGATTTTAATTTGCATTCTCATTGCAAATCAAGTATCATATTGCGTAGCTACTGCATATTCACTCTAGAATTCCCATCATATTTCCACACCGATGTGAAACTATTCCTCGAATTTACCTCTCCCAATAACTCTTCCCACATCTCTATTAACATAATATCCCTTATCTTCCCCTCTAATTAGCCATCGCGCATCATACAACCTAAATTTGTGTAAATCGTAGGCTCACTAAATGCATCATTGCGTTAGCATCGATTCAGTCTATAATAACGACGAAACACTCGTTATATTGTCTATGTTTATCGTCGATAAAAAATGAGCAATTTTGTCGATTAAAAAAAGTATCAAACATACTTTCACTATTCTATAACAACAAATTGTGCTCCATTCCCCAAGTAATCGAAGTTTTTCCTCATAATGTTCTATTAATGATATAATGATACCGCTTAGAGTTTTGTTGAATACTTTTTCAGCGATTGAGTCCATTATTAGAATGAATATTATTTACTGAATGTTTTATCGAATTTTAGCAAATATCCTTCGATCAATGTAAATAAATAATAACTAAAGAGTAAGAAATACCTGAATTTGTGGACAGTATTGCAGTAGCAAATAAGCAAAGCAATAAATAATCTTATATTGTTTGTAACAGCGATTCCATATATATCTAGTATAATTTTTTGGAAAAAGGAATGAAGAAGAAAAGCTAACAGTTAAAAGTTTTCAATTTCCTTTACTTCACTCATAGTTCATTAGATAATTGACTGGTATTCTTATCGCATAATATATATACCAAATGAGAGTACTTAAGCACTATATAGTGGATGCCATTTAGAATTCTAGATTAGCTGCTTTGATAGAATCTATTCTGAAGATGCTAACAGATGGTGAATGAGTGCAGTTCCATGCATATAGTTGCCTTTAAACCTTTCGTTACCATATAAAACTTTTTTTCTCCTATCAAAAGCCTTTTTCACCGTTGGAAGATTCCTATCTGAAGATGACATATTTACTAGATTAACCAAACGATCGCAATTGATGCCTTCACATATCGAGTTGAAATAAAAGATAAAAATTTATTATTCAGCTTCATCTAAGTTTATTATTGCGATTGCAAATGCGCAATGGAAAAATTGGTTTCGTGGAGTAATGACCATTAGACTATGAGTTTAAATGTCTCAAAAGGCGATTCATTTGGCTTAAAGAGAGCATATTAAATAGAAATAAATGAATTTAGTGAAAAACACATTAGCAAATAATTATAGATAAGTAGACAAGTTCAAATGACGCATTGCTTGCAATCGTATTCTAACATTATAGGATTCTAGGCTATAAAACTGTAACAATAAAGAAATAAGCAGCTGTGGAAATGATTCAAAAAAAAAAGAGAAAACGATGATTGACGTTCAACGTTGAAATCGGGCATTGCGTAAAGGTATTCGTTGTTCTTTTTCCTGTAAAAATGGAAATGTCATCGATGAATAACGAGTTCTACGAATCTACTTTTAATTGTCGTTCAACGTTATTCACTTCAATTTATGTTTCATAAATTTTGTACGATTTTAATTGATGTATTTCTATTTAGTGAAATTAGAAAAAAAATATTGTTTTTCTTTCAACAATTATAAAAAATATTGTTTTTCTTTCAGCAATTAAATCTATTCAAATCTAACAACGATTATATGATCCAACAAAAATCTACGTAAATCCGAATTTAGAATTGTGAAAGTCATAACGATCGATCCTCACATTCATAAGATGCTCTCAAAATATCCGCTCTTTAATACTCTTAGAATATTGGGTGTCTAGATCCCACTTATCCCACTCGAGCTATACAATGAATAAGATTGCAACCTTCGGCAATTAATCTGTTTGGTATTTTTACTCCATTAAGATATGTAGTGCCTTTAGATGATGCAATATCGAAATTCATAGTCACCGCTTCGAATGACCAGTGTTTACCTAGAAAATTTTGTAGTGACCGCTTCGAATGACCAGTGTTTACCCGGAAATATACCTGAAAATATTGTAGCTGATTTTATTTTCGCTGCTCACTTTGCAAAGTTTTATGATTTTTTAGAGATGGTCGTGAGCGGATTTTTCCCACCAAACAGTGCAAACTTATTCGAAGTCTTGTTTGAGGTTATTTTTCAGTGTTCCATTTGATCAACAGGAGAGGCTCCGAGTTCTTCCTTATTTGCTCGGATCGATATTTGGCATGTTATCAGCTGGCACTTTGCCATCTAACTATCTAAAAACAGATAACTGAATGCTCTCATTCTGAATAATTTGCTAATATTGCTATTGTGGAAAACAATGTTAGAGAAAGAGAAGCCGGTCATAGATCAATGATTCGTGCAAACAGCAACATGTGTGAAAAAGTTCACTTTTTGATCGAATGAGGCACTACTTAGCCTGATCTCGTGCTTTATTTTGAAATGAGACTACGTAATGATTAGAAGTTTGTGAGGCGATAGAATATAGAAATATGAGAGAGGCGAAAGATAAAAAAGAGGAAATAATTTTCTCTTAGTTTCAAATAATAGTAGTTCAAATTTAGTAACGCTCATATAAAGTTTGGTAGCACTCTCGTTCTTCTCAGAAAAAAAAACCCTTTCAGTTTTACAAATAAAATTTTTACAAGGAAAACTTGTGGAAAAATTTCTGTGAAAATTTATTGTCACATTCCATTACGTTTATTCGATGATGGAAGCAAAAGAAAAAAATTCTAGCAGTTTTCCTCATAACTTTTATGTCTCTATTTAAGTCATCGTAAAACAAAATGTACCCTCTTTGTAGAAAATTTTCCGCTTACGACACACTTATGTAAATGTTTCCTATGATACCCCAACTCATATAGTGACGCTATCAAATGAAACTTTCGCAACATACAAATCGATGATGTTTTAACGGTTTTTAAAAATCTATTTTCTAGTAATGGAATAACTAAGCGATGGAGGGAAGGGGATTTTGAAGTGATATCGGTGAATTAAACTTTCGGAAAATGGATTATGCCTATAGGGGATGGGGATGAGGTATTGAAGTAGTTGTAAAGGAGATGAGGTGTAGCACAATTGGTTTTTCGGATGTAAAGTCTGCGTAACGATGCGAAAGGTAAGCACCGTAGAGGATGATGATGTCTGCAATAGTGATGTTTGTGTGTGTGTGTGTTTGTGTGTGTGAGGGGCGTGGCAGTTATTGTATGAGGGACTGACTGACCCTGTGGCAACACACGGCGAACAGAGGTCGAACATTAGCGTGCCGTCCTACTCTCGCTTCGTGCCGTATTGCCTATCTTCCTGCCGCTTCCTTATCACTGCCCTCCCCCTATACCTGCAAGTGTCCAGTCACACTTTTTGCTTATCTTAGGCGCCACTTTCACTGAATTCTCTAACGCTTTATGCTAATCATTATATGTTCATTGAAGCATTCTAAGCATTGCAAATACATTTTTCAAACCATACTAAGTAATCATTCTACTATTGAAGTATAGCCCAGTATTGTTGGTGCTGTTCCTCGAAGGTAGGCAGTACTAAGTTATTCTTATGCAGTAATTCAATGTTTCACGCGATCCCAATATTTTGAGCGTGACAAATATTTACAGAATTATTCAAGCACAAGTACTCTTAAATTGTAATAGTTACTCGATGTTAACTTAATTCAGGTAAGCCATTTTGTATTGAAAGGAATATCTAGGCCGAGATGTGTGCATAAGTCCCTTTTATAAAATTTTCAAATCTAAATGCATAAGGCGTTTCACTCATTGGGTTCGAATATATTTTCACGATGAAACTTGTCGATTGTTTTGTCAATTTTTTCCGTTTAAACTGCGTAATTTTTATCATAATTTTTTCATTCTCCAACCGTAGCGAAATATCGATGGTTCTAGAAAGATTGTACAAATAAATAATTGTTGCCGCTTCTCAATGTGATATTTGTCGCATTCAATCAATACCTCAAGTGATTTCTTAAAATAAAAAAATTTAAAAAATTCTGAGAAAAAAGTTTCATTGAAAATTCCGCCTAACAATGCTCAAATTTTTAAGCGATATGTTAATTACATTAGTGAGTGCAAGCAAAATCCCTGTTCAGTGCTTTGCAGAGATCGTCGTCAGAAAAAAAAAAAAAATCCGGCAAGAATTACAGCATAATAAGTGATAAAAACAGGCAGAAACAATTGCCAAATTTTATTTTCGAAACCACCTTTGAAGAAATCACGAGCTTTCTACTAGAAGAAATATTCGTCACTATGGGCGGAAATTGCATCTCTCAAGTAGACTATTTGTAATAATTAAAAAGAGCAACAATATAGCAACTTAGATTCTGTAATGCATCGAGTAGAGATGAAATAATAATTCATGCTTGATATTTCGGTTTAATTACCCAAGTTTGAGTTTAATGTGCTGTGATTATGGCTCAAAGAATCGAAACGTCAGCATAAATTATTATTCTATCTCAATTCGATGCATTACATGCTCATAACCAAAAAATTGTTATACTACTACATCTGTCGATCACACGTCTACGAAACAACAGTGCTATTATTCATTTAGATTCTCTTCTGCAATCAGATAGACTTCTGATTTCTTTCGACCTATCTGATACCGTTAATCCTCCTCGTATCACTAATAATCGCAGCAATCCGGCAATCACCGAAGAAATTCATCGAAAAATTTTAAATGGTGGTAAAAATTTCAGGTGAAATTTTTTTTCCTATTTGCAGAGAGTCATCAGGTGCTATCGTATACTCTGAAATACTACCCCAACTTGAGTTTAGTTTATGCATCATTGTAAGCGCCACTCAATGTAGCGTTGCGCGATGTGTTTTCACATTGGGGTCATTGTTTGCGTTACATTAATCGCCTTAATTCCTCATGTCTTAAGAATGGCGTCTTTGCTGTACTCTCTTCTCACCTTGAGAATGCCATTCGAAGCTTTTTCTTTCTTGTTTCCACCGTATACATGAGATGAAAATTTACCATTTATTTTGAAGTTTACAGTTTTTTTTAAAAAATATTTTTAATTGAATACTTTTTATCTATTCAATAGAATTTGAACTTCAGAATTTCTCAACTTTGCGGTGATCGTTTGTAGTGGAATGTTTTTCCGTTTCGATTAACATCACTAATAAATTCGAAAAGGAAAGATGGACGTGGCGAAGAGCCTATTCAGTAAATATCCTCTGGATAAAGTATTTCCCTAATTCGTCCTTCAATGGTGTTCACCTAGTCTAAAAACATTAAAAAACTAAATTCTGACAATTTGGCAACTTCGAACTTCAACAATTTCTTTCACTTGAAAGACACCTAAGAGAATACAGCTTAAAGGAATTAGATTCATGGAATTCATTTTGCATTTGGATTTGCTATCAGTGAAATCCGACCTTAATTTATTTATTCATTTATTTTTAAGTCGTCGGTTGGAAAAAACATACAAATCTACATAAGCTAATGTAATGGGTACCAACATTAGAAGGAATTGCAATGTTAAATATATTTATGCTGAGGAATTTATTAGTTTGCAGAAAAAAGAGCACGTTTCTTTGAATTCTTTGATTAGTGAAATGAGAAGGAATAAATTTCATGTTTTATACAAAGATATAACATAGAAATGTTTCGAAATATGGATAATATCTAGCTGTTTAAGTGTTGTTGTCATATATATTCTGCTGCCTAACGAATCAAATCGTCAATAAAATTCTTTTGGAGATGTGGATTACCTAGCAATGTTTCATTCTTCTATGTATTTTCTAAGCATTGGAATATTGCAGTTTGGCAACTTTTTTATCGCTTGTGAAAGGAGGGGAGGGCTAAGAGGTTGCAGATCCATGCAGAAACACTGTAACTTCAACAAAGCAAGATCGGAATTTAAAATGAAGCAGTTGAATTTTGCATAAATAGCCATATATAGCACACTAGTGCTAATAATATCCCTCTGTCTCTCGATGACCGTATAATTATATGCGTCGCTATCAGCTACGTACATCTAATGACGATCTTCCACACTGCAATGGTCACTTATTTGTTATTGCGGCATTGGCCAACAAATACGCGAATAGAGGTCAGATGGAAACGCTGAAAACGGATTTAACGGATATTATTTTCTTCAGTTTTTCGTCGCTTTTTGAAAGATGTTTGAGATCAGAGAACAGTTGTCTGTCGAAATGGCTATCATTTATAATAGGCGAAAAACTTTGCCATATTAAACTGTAAATAATAATGAATCAGCAAGCAAATGTATAAGCCGAAAATCTTATTGACAAAATAAAAAAGCTCAACGGAAGCTATGAGAAAAACAGTTGGGCAACCTATGAAAAACATTTTTCGCCCACTGTTCACTCTTTCTTTTCCGTGTTCTTGCAACATTTGTAATGCTCGTTATGTCGGAATTGTGTCTGTCTAAGTATGTCTATGTTTGAACGACGGATAGTTTCATTTCGCTGCTCAATAAGTCTAGAGTTATGGAATTTTTTCTTCAACAACATACAAGCTGAACAGAGAAGAGAGATACCCCAGGAAAAAAGAAATCACCTACTACACCAAATTTTGTGATTAAATTCATCGACTTCAAAAAAAGTTATCAAAATTTACATGCGTCTGAAAATTTGCATATATATTGCGATCAACGATCCGATGAAAAAAAAAGAAACGATCTTTGAAAAAATTCTCCGATTCCGATGAAAAGCGAATCTTTGAAAGCGTTTTATGAGCAATGAATTCGATTAACATATGAGTGCTTTATTTCGCATATTTCATAAATTTTTCAATTATTTACAACTGCCGGAATGAATTAATTTTGCAAAAATAAATATTGCACCAAATTGTCTAATATGAGTTTCATCTGTGCATTTTTCCCTAATTTAGTTGATGGTTTTATTACTTACCTAGTAAGAATTTGTAAGATATAAATGTTCATTGTTCTGGTGTTTTTATTTACCGATGCGGACTGCCCTTTGTGTTATTTTAGATTTCTTAACGCCAACGTGCTTCCGCCCATTGTCTCATCTAGTCTAGCGTGATTCTATGTCACATTACTTGCAAAATATGATCCCAAATGACTTCTTATTCGTCTTGAACCAGTTATGTTCTTCATATTCATTAAAATACGTTTCATTCCACAGTGTTATACTATAAAGCGCAACTGAATAATGAAGCACGATTTTGTGACAAAAATGCATAGCGATTGTATGAATTTATTTTATCGCCAAAAAATATACTACTCTATAGATTTTTTTCATGAAAGAAATGTGATATAATACGATTTATTGCACTCTAAAGATATGCAAAAATTATACACCAGAATGCACTCATTTTTGAGTGCATTAAAAGTGGAATTAAAAATTTGCAAAAATAAAAATTCACTTCTCATTATCGAGTGAACTCTATCAATGTGGTAGTAATTCGTAGTATTTGCTGAATTTTGTTGAATTAAATCATAAAAATCTATCGTAAAAAGTCACACTATTGTGGAAGTGATGATTACAGGTGTAACAAGTTTAACGCAGGTATCAAATAATATGTTATATACACACTAATGTTGACATTATTGAGTAGCATTACTAATGTTAGATGTAACATCACAGATAATAAAAATGTAAAATAGTTTTTCACATTTGAAGGAGGTAGATCGACGTTGAGTAATTACAAGATTTGATAACTTTCTTGTTGAAAAATAATGCTTAGAATGTTAAGCACTAATATCACTTTCTTAACGATATCAGTACAATGCAAATTTTTTCTTTTCGAAAATTTGCACAAACACCCAATAACGTTTAAAAGTGGATTATTAATCATTATTCTAGTGATTTTATACGTTACGATGAAGTTGTAGTTACGTGTGTGTGTATGTATCTGCTTGAGTATTCATCCGATATTTGAAGCTAGCGAATCATAAAAATTTCAGAATGAAATTCGGTAGATTCTCGTATTCGGTTTCATTTTGGTTAATTATCTTATCTCAGTTATTGCCAGTCTAATTGAATACAAAATCCATAAATCAATTTCTACGCCCAATTGAGTGCGGTTAAATAAAGAACTTCATTTAGAGATCCATACTAACAAAAGATAGAGTTAGAGACCTATTGGAAGCATAAATTCGCTTTTTTTATGAATGCTGATATCTTAATATGAAAATTTGCCGGAAACACATATCCTCCTAAAATTCCTGATATGCGTTTACGTTCTCTAAATTTTCCGTTTTATTTCAGCCTCTTCGGGCACTATTGATATGACTAAAGGTGGTAAAAACGCTTGAAAAATTACTCAAATATTGCAGAAATTGCGAACAAAATTCAATTCTATTCGATTTTCGAAGCGTGTTTTTTTTCAACATTGAAAAAAATTGACGAATCATTAAAAAAATGATAAGATGAAAGCAGAAGAGAGTAGGCAGTGGGTAATATTGTTGCACTCAACACGCTGGTTTATATTGGAAGCCACTTTGCAACGCTTCTTAGTGTATTGTTATGCACTCACAGTTGTTTAACGATCGAATTGATCCGTTGTATAGCACTCAATTATTGACATATTTTATGCTACTCTTTATATCGCATTATATTCCTTATGAATTATATTTCTCTTCATTGAGAATAATTCCTCGTTCGATTATTTCGAGTTCTTTATTTATTTATTTATTTTCTCTGGTTCACTTGGCTCCTGTGGTGTTTAGGTCGAATTCCTTCTTGAAAATATTATTTTACAAATATAAAAGAAAAAATAATGGAAGGAAGATGTAGCGTATCGATATTGCATTGTTTCTTTGTATTATTTTGCTTTTCCTATACGTTATGAAGTGATTTTGATCGACGAATATTCATCCTTTCTTTCGTTTGCGTAGTTTTCAACCTAGCAGATTGAATAAATTCTAAGGTTGAGATGTGTTTACATTTTCGATCACGTTTACCATTATCGATATTGAGCATTATTTCGTACCGAATAAGCCAATTAAAATAAACCATGCTTGATAAGCCAAGTACACTAAGCTATGGTTGATAATTCAAGTATATCGGTCAAATTTAGCGGTAAATAAACTATGAGTTGATTCCCACAAGATGATGGAATTGAGAATCACTTCTGCTATTGTAGATATTTGTTAAGTATACTTCTAACTGCGAGAGATATGATTTTCATGAAATATTGGAAATGAAAATCCTGAAATCCACGAACATAGAATATTGATTCTCTAGCATTTACTCGACGCGACTAGATTCTTCGATTTCCACAATTATAATTTCCATTTCTTTGATATATTTTTATACTTTTTGTTATATTTAATAGATCAATTTGTGTTGACTTAAGTATCGATATGCTTAAAAAGTTTGGCGTCGATCGATATTAAATGTTTCTTCATTTGGAGATTTTTTGCATCGTCAGGTGCTCTAGTGTCTAGAACATTGTGATATATTTATGCAATCGAAAATTCATCATTGGTTGTCGAAGAGTTTTTTTTTTCTCTTCTAAATAGCAAATATTTTGATAATATTATAAACATAAATTATTTCAGGGTTAACGACACCAAAAAAAAAAAATGCGGCTGCTTTTGTGTTTAGCAGTCGTTCAATTACCACTATTAACCATCGCATGGTCTATACCGTTCTTCTCTTCACATAAGGTTCGTTCATTAATTTTAATAAAATCATTAGTTTTTTCTAATTATTGCATTTATATTTCTTGTTGTAGGATTTTTGTTTAATATAATTATTGTTAGAAAAGAAAATACAAAGAATATCTTCACATATTTATATGTTCATTGATTGTAAGGTAAGGCATAATCATTGTCTTGCTTGTATTAACCTTCAAATTTTCTAATTATTTAAAAACGCCGACTTCATTGCTCATTCACTGTCTATGTGAGCGGGATTAGTTCACAGGCTATAATTGCAGTTAATCCCTCAGGCGCCTCCCTTAGAGGTTCCATTGTTTCTGTGTAATTCAATTGGCTTCAGTCGGTTTGCTGCGCTTAAATGCTTCTTTTTAAAATCAATTTGCATATTTGTTATACAAAAGCGACGTCGTAAATATTTGTATTTATGTATAAACATGTCTGTTTGTTTGATTGCTACAACTCATAATCACTGAAGAAACGCATCGCACCGAAACAAAGCCATTATGGTAGACTTTTGCGGTTGATATTTGCAAAAGCCTCATAAAACATTGCAACTAATATTTGAATCTTTTTTATGAGATCTTTGCGAGTGTTCTGATCAGCTAAGAAGTAAAACATCTACCTGGTCCATTGATTTCTTTTTTCGGTAACCTACGAAACTAAATAGGTATTCAATGGGAATGCGGAAACGCTCTTCCTGCCAGCTGCTCTGATACTCTTCTCCATTCATTTCGTTAATGATATTCAAAGCAAATGCAGTATGCTTTCTTGTAGCATGTTTCTTGAATAGAGTGCCGACATGATGGTAATTACCGCGTATTTTCGTAGCAGAAAGAGCAGATCGGGGTTTTCGGTCGAATAAAGCATTCAAAATTTTTCCTGTGAACCTCATCCAAAATTTTTGAAAGATGTGAAAGAATTTTTTCATGCTGAATACAGGCATTTTCGAAGCTATTAGCAGCATAAATCCGTTACCTCATAGCCTCAAATAAAAACTCCCCTTAGTAATATCCCTCTTTTTCTGAATAAAGTTCTCAAAAATTTCTGCAAAATCAAAAGACTACGAACGTTTCACTCCACATTTTACAGTGATTCAGAGAAACTTCAACTTTCACAAATATCGTTGGATTGGCTCTATTGTGATATAAACTGTAAATCACCGTCTAATTTTCGTACAATCGATAGCCCTACTGTCTTTCTTGCATTAATTATTCGTTGCTTATCCATCATCTTAGATTTGAATAGATTTCTTTCAGCGCCTCGAATTTAAATTTTATCCCTCTTAAATTTAACTTTCTATGGATGCAAATGTGCATGTCATTCTTATTATGGTCTGCACAAATTTGCAATTGCAAATCGCGATATAGCGATGTTGTAAACCTGTGTATTCGTGTATCTCTGCACGTTTAGCAATCCGAAGATGAGAACTACTAAACTGGGATAACGAATTTAGAAAAATATATCACCATGATAGGTTTGATATAGGTCACAAAAGAAAATAAAAAGCAGCCCGAGGGGGAGTTGTGATGATATTGTATTTACGCATTAATTCAACTATTGACACAATCTGAATAAGTGAACAAACATGTACTCCATTACGTTCATATTTGAATGGCTTAACGATTCGCATAAATCATCCTGAACGAATCGATAGTGACGATATGATAGAGAGAGAATGTAGCCCAACTGAGTGCAAAATTTATGCAAATTTTTACACATCTCCATAAAGAGAAAGAATAGATCACGATGAAAATTTCAATATTTCAACATAAGTAATAGAACTAAACGAACTTGAGAAGTGTCAGAAAAGAACTGAGATGAATGAAAAAAGAATATGGCTAAAAAAACATCAATAATAAGAAGAATATCTACGGAATACCATATCTATGTGTCTCATTGTCCCCAATTATATATACATCAAGGCAATTAATAATTCATATGAAATTGACGGGGTCGATTTAAGTTTCCTAGAACCCACATTATATCTGGTCAGGTTCACAGCTCTATATTCACTGGTCGGGGAGTTGAAACATTCCAAGAATACAGAGTGGTATAATTGGGCATATCAGCACACAGACATGACGCGCATTGCAAATACAAATTTGCAAAAAATAATAAATTCTTTTTTAGAAGATTTTCGAGAAAAGTCGGACTGGTTAAAATGTAACTGTATCGAAAAGTTCAACGTTTTGAGAGAGGGTGAGTGATGTATTCTTAAAGATGGGAGGATAAGGACGGAGAGAAGGATATTAGTGGGAAAAAAGCAACGAAGGAAATTATTTACAATCTACATCAAGCTGAATAATTCGTTTACCATAGAATTGAATTTTTCATTTCAGAAAGAACGGAAGAAAACGACACTTTCAAGTAAATTTGAGACAAGTCACATATGAATTATCATTTACATTCTATCGGTTTGGAAGAAAGTGATCGTGCAAATGCTTTGCAAGAATATTTGAGAGAATGGGATTTGCAACTTATTTTTGACACAAATTATTTAGCGAAAGCAACAAACCAAAAGAATTCTATGTTAGAGTGAGTGAAGAAAGCCAACGAAAAATCATTATGCGTTGGCGATTTTCTTTGTTTCCGCTGCGGACGGAATCATTCGTGAAACTAAAGGAAGGAGGAAAAACTTAGCTTTAAACCTTTCAATCTTCCTCACTTTCTGTATGTCATTTTGCACTTAATTCATTCGCTATTATCACTGCGTGGGCTCCTCCGACCATATATTTTAATTATAAGCGATATTATAAGCAAATAAATATTCTCGGATTTTATTTATTTTTATTGCATATGGAAATTTTTACATATTTTTTTATGAACATCGAGAATAAAGTATGTGCATTGTTGATCTGCGAAACATCTCTTCAGTATATTGTTTTCAGCTACATTGTTCGATGCATTCTTGCAATCTGCGTGCTTCGTGTTATAAAATGATGGTGTCATGTAGTTTAATCTCTAGTATAACACAACTTATATTTTAAGCCATATCGATTGTATTTACTTTCATTATATTAGGTAGTATACTTTTGTTTGAACTTTATATATATATATATATATATATATATATATATATATATAAACTTGATTAGTAGCTAATGCAAGATTCATGTATATTTCTTGGCCAATTGTACGTCATTTTTCATCGCTGAGGAAACTAATTTCGTTTTTTATTAGTCAACGAGTGATCAGTCTTCGTTTTTTTTTCAATCTTTTTAACGCCGTCTTACTGATTGGATGGGAAAAAAATACTCATCCATCTTATCCAGATGTCTGTTTTTTGATGTGTAACAAAAAATCGAATCAAAAAACCCTTAAAGAAAATCAAATGCGCTTTTTTTTCATTTCAGTTTCGTCGTTCCTGCCTAATTGAAGACGAGAAATTAAAAAATTGCTTTATATAACCCACTAAGTTTATGTTGAGTAAAATTCAAACGTTATTCGCCTAAATTTGGATACTTCCCTATCTATATCTGTGATCATAAAAACATTGCTCCATCTGCGGTCATGAGCACATTGTTATATGGGCAATCACAAGTACAGTATTATAAGTGTGTTCAGAAAATAACCCCAATATGATCTTGAGGATATCATTATGCATGTAGTCATATCAACAGTTATCCATCTCATCAACAGATTCAAGGTTGCTTTGTTGCGCTCACGAAACAAGGGGCTCAAATTCCTTATTAACTTTAACATTTAGAAGTTATATTTAAAATAGGAATACTTGATAATTCCGTCGAAAATAAATTCTCATTTTTATTGCTTTTATTGTGCCATACACGTCTAGTCTCAATAAACATTCGAAAGGTTTTAATGAAACGCGATGTTAGTATATTTCTAAACTATAGGTAAAATTTTTGCGTGGAAATCTTATATCATCAACTATTTCATCCGATTGATGTCTCATTGACGAATTATATTTTTTATATATTTAATATTCTATTTTCAAAAAATTATACGCATATAAAAGCCAATGTTTTTTTTCATTATTCACAATGTGAAAGAAATTAGAGTTGCTAAGAGATTCAACAACTACTTTCGTTCGAAATAATTTTCTAATTTTCCATTTCGATACCTGTAGATAATCACTGTTTAATGAAATTTTACTCAGCACGATTTAATTTCCACTTCATTGGCTAACTAATTTATCCCTTCTTAGTCTTTAACAATCTATATTGTTTATGAAGCAAAAATAGAAAGTTTAGAAGTTGAGGGATTAAGTATAGAAAATATTTCCTGAGCTTTTTCTTTTCTTTCTTGAAAATAAACCTAGGTGAGAGTGCACTGTTAATTATCAACGCACCGATTATTGCTACATTCACGTTTCTTGTGACAGCAGCCTCAATAATGGTGAAAATGTTCATAATAAAATCAATGCGTGGGCTGATTACCAATAAAACCTGTTTGGACAGAATCCATTAGTTTCAATGTGGTTTTTCGGTAGTTGCTGAACAACTGCACTTGAACGTATTTATGCGTATGTAATTATGCATATGCATATGCGTATACCAACTTTTCCGGTAGTTCCAACTTGAATCCGTTTCCATTAAAGTTCAAGCTTTCAAATTGAACAGGTTGATTTATATCGCACACCTTTCAGACCATAATTCATACCAATCTATCAATATTTCTACCAATTCTGTTGATCTAACAATTGAGAGCAATTTTTGATATTTGGACTCTGAAACATTTCCACGTATCTCACATTTGTCGAATTTCCTCTTTAAGTAGATCAGATCATAGGAAAACGAACTCATGCGGATCAATTATATGAGTGGCGAATGAAGTGATCGAAGTGATCAAGTGAAGTGTAGGTGATCTGAGTGTGATCAAATGTGATATACGTGAATGTGATTAAATAAAGTGCAGATCGTGGCACTCCATCTGGCATGCATTCTTATTTAGTGTTCACTGCGGTCATCGCTGAATGATGTTGGTTGCTCTGAGTTCTCCTAGCCAAAATATCGAAATTTTCTTGGTTCTTTTTTTCATTTTCACTGACATCTTTTATATGTGTGCCTATATGCGCGTCTTATGCTTGCTTGCGTACTTATCCAGTTATCAGTACTAACCGAATTTGCATATCACTGCAACGCCCATCGAATTTGCATATAAATTAGAACTGATCTAGCCGATCGCTAGTTTTGGTGTCACATCGATCGAATAGAACAATGCCGCTGTTGTGAATGATGCATTAGCTTCGAATTCACCGTCTGTGATGTTCATTTTCTTGCTAACTCAGACGAATTCACGTGAAAACTTTTTTGGACATTCGGCTGAGGCATTAACCGACAATGTCTCGTATTTGATGGATTCGGAAAATACTTTGAGATGCTTCTTTTTGATAAGCACATTTGCTATCGTAGCTTTCATCAACAACTTCATTTTCTTTCACTCCTATTGTCTAAATGTTTTTGTCTCATTTTCTGATGGCTCATAATAGCGTATTTTTCGTTGCTAAGCGTCAGGGCATACAATCTTTGTAACTTTCAAGAACAAACACACATTCGCCGAAGAGGAAAATGAGGTGTAGAGAAGAGAGGAAAGACGAATGATATCTGCAAGTTTCAACGGCAAGCATCTGTTCTAAACAGGTAGGAGGGAGAGGGGCGGGGGGTGTATTTGAGAAAGTCATCATATTCCATTGTTACGGTGTTCTTATAGCTCAAGTTATTGACAATATTTAAAGGTGGGTGTGCAATGTATCGGATAAAGGAGTTGATGTGTGGTCATTGCACAAATAAGTTTCCAATCACGACTTTCTTACAAAGCCAATCAGTCATCGACCATTTTCTGGCAAAGTTTTTTAAATTAGGAATTCCATATTTTGAAGAAAATTCTGCCTCAGAAAGTATATTATCATAAGTGCAGAGAGTATGTTTTAACGATTCGACTCTTTCTCTTATTGCATCGACATTTGCCATCCTTGATACTGGCCGAACTATCCATGCTACCGATTACCAGATTTCTATATATTTCTGCTCGATTTTCTTTCTGAACTCATTTTTCCTAGGTCAGATTTTATTCTCCTGAGGGTTTCTTCCATTGTGGAAATGGGTTGATTTTGTAGGAAATTTAAGGAAATAGTTGCGGTTGCCCTCTCAGAGAGTGGAAAAAATAATTTAGATATCTACGAGAGCGTCTTTCCGCTATGCTGGTAATAATTGCTGTCAGCTGACTGCTTCTTTCTTCATATAATGTTTCATTTATCTTCCTTAATAGCTCTCTATCACTAATTTTATAGTTGCATTTGCAATCTATTATATGACGTCATTTTATTCTCTCAAAAACTTCGAGGAAATTTTTGTCAGCACTTCATGCACTCATCATCGTTCGGGATTTGATAGTGGAGGCAAATAACGGAAAGAACTTACTTCCTTATTGGGTTGACTATCGACTTTTACTGAATTGTAGGTGCCAGGGAGTGCATTCGAGAACGTATTTGTAATTGGTGGGGTTGAGTCGTAGATTGTAATGCTGAAAAGAAGTGCGTATCGAACTCTTTCTGAAATTGGTTTACATATTCTATATATACTGCAAAATTATCAAATAAGCAAGACACCAACCAGCCGTCGCAACGAGCGTTTTCAGGTCTCTCAGCTTTTATGCGCATTACCGCATCTGGCATCTAGAAACTATCCGAGCATTGATACTTGCCTAACTTCAATTCTTATTTCCGAGTCGTCTAAAAGGTGTATCTCAATGCGCAATTTCGTTCGACATTTCAATTCGAGTTAGGAATGGCACTGATTTATTAGAGGTGGACTTTATTTGTTCAGTTCTTCCATCTTCTTCTTCCAAACTAAATTCCCAGCGGGACATAAATCGAATGAATCCGAGTTAGTCGAGCATGCCCATGAAAATCCATATGCTCCCTCGTCTCCGATCATTCCAACGTATTTACAGATGCAAAACTCTTGTGAGCGCTATATTCAGTATGCCATCATGGAATGTTGCATCACCTGTTGCTGTCGTTTCTCTACTGTTCACATTCTGAGCTGGATGATCGCTGTCCGCCTGATTATGGCATTTAGTATTGTTCCATGGTTTGTGGAAATAGGGTTGGATTGGGATCTTATCTCTTATACGCTTTTGAGTAGAATTTTTATTAATTAGCTGAGAGCGAATGACGATTCGCACTAAAAGTGTGAAACGAGAAATCATCAATTCTCTCTGCAACAAAATTTAGTGTCCTTTGTGTATTTTCCGCTGACACCCATCTGGAGGCGTTTTGTTTACGCAAGCTCTTTAGTGCATTTATTTTTAAAGTACGCTTTTCGTAGTGTGTAACTCATCGAACACCATAGATATATGTTGAGCGCAAAAGTGCACTTCGAAATAGGGATCTATTTTACGGCTAATTGATAGTTTCTCGTTTGTTGTAACGATTGTTCGAATTTCCGGTTGTTTGCTTCTACCCTTCATGAGTGAAAATGTTGAGGCCGACTCCTGGAGCTCTTTGCAACACTTTTTTTATTCTTGTTCTATTGTTTTTCACTGATTTATTTACAATATCGTGTGAAGAGCATCAGCATTGATTAGCAGTTTTATTTGAGCAAAATTCAAATGACTTTACTCTGATCCACGATAGCTCTAGGCTTACTTCATTTGAAAGTTCTGACATAGGTAAAAATAAATAAACGAATTTTCTGAAATTCTGCTTCTTTTTTTAAACTCTCTACTACCCTTTATGTGTCCCTTATGCTCACTATTAACTTTCCTCAATGAACGTCAATCAGGCCCTTTTCAGTACTCTTACACTCTAGAGATTCGACGACGCAGCGGAACGAAGAAACTGAATACCTGTATGAGTAGGCATTCGGCCTGTTAGATTTTTCCTAGCAATTTCTTCTTTTACTTTATGGGCTACTTACCTATGCTTGCACGTTATGATGCATCAATCCTTTAAGAAGATTGCCGTATCGGATCTGTGCTGCAGTAATGAATGTCGTTGTATGATTTTCGCTACGTCCCAGCTAGTTCTTTCGCCTTGAACCGCACACCTCAGCTTTGTTTCTGATTAGCAGAAATGCTCTTTCTTCTTGCTTTGCTCGATGTTTGCCAAGTGTTTTTTATTGCATCGGTTATTCGATTTTTTCTATTTTCATTACATATCCAACGTATCCTTATATCCCATTTATCGCCCAATGATTCCGTTCATATTTCATATGCTTAGTACCCTCTGTTTCCTATCTACGTGCTCACTGTTGCCATATTCCGATTTATCGGAAAGTTGCTAACACTCCAGATTTTAGTGCCTCTTGAAGTACAATAGAAGATAGAAGTATGAAAACTTTTGTTTATGTGGACAAAAGCGATTTCAAATTGCAGTTGTAATGGTTTACGGCCATAATGATGCATTTATTGCTTATAGTAGTTGGGACATCCTTGCTTCAGAAAATTCTTTACTCGCTTATCTTAAATTATTTCGTTTATCCTAAAATTCGAGATCGTTGTTTCTAATATATTCCAGCAGAAAGCACGAATATTGCATTCAAGCGTTACAAGAACATTAAGAGGAGCTGAACAAAACGAAACATCCTTGGAGTTGGTGCTCTTATACTTATTACAACTGCATTTACAGGACGGTGAAATTTACTTATATCCTGGATCTCCGAAAGAGGCGGACCCGGAATCAATAAGGGTAAAGCGGCAGGCTTATCAGGTTTATGTTGGTGGTGACGTGTCTATAACCGTTGATAAGTCAGGCCAAGCTGAGACAGGTGCTTGGGGCCCATGGGCGAGTGATCAAGACTGTTCAAGGACATGTGGAGGTGGTGTTCAGATCGAAAAACGTCAATGCAAGTTGGTGCACCTAAACCTCTTTCTTATTTTTTAAAGGGTTATTTGAAGACGTTTCACCGTTTATCCTCCTTAAATTCTCGTGCCGGATCTTATACTTAAGATATTTCGTTTGTTTCGTTTATATTCCTGAAAGTCGAATTGCGATATGAATTGCTAAGCTGTTTCACTTGTTGTCTGGAACACTTCATTTAAATGTCCTGAAAATCTTGCCGAGATTTTATTTTTGAATTTTCCTTGAAGATGGAAGTCGTTAATCCTGGCAGCTTTTTTTTTTATAAGAAAATTTTTGCTCCGTGAAGCTTGCATCCCCATTCGGACGCGAACGATTTTGTTTTGCATAAATATGGTCGAAGTGACCACTCCTTGAAAGTCCTATTGCTTATTCGGTTATCAAAAGATACAGAATAAACGAGAGATCTATTTGAGACATTTTTTTCAGCGGTGAATGCAGTGGACCATCGGTGCGATACGTTTCATGCAACGTTGAGCCGTGTCCACCGGGATCGAAAGATTTCCGTGCAGAGCAATGTTCTGCAAAAGATGATACACCACTCGATGGGAACTATTATAAGTGGTTACCATATCCGGGCAAGAATAAATGTGAACTAACATGCAAACCTGACAATGCGAATTTCTACTACAAATGGGCTGACAAAGTGAGTTTCTTGCACTTAAGAGTAACGCACTTATGTTGGATTTATGCAAGCTTAAGTCGACTGAGTTGATTATGCAAGCTTTCTGTGCTACTTCTTAGTGGTGGATATCAGCGATCTTTAATAGACTACCTGCTATTTACTTAGTAAAGCTGAATATCCTGGATAAATCACTTTCTTCACTTCTGAATGGAACTCATGCTCAGTAAACCCCTCTGTCCTTCCTCTTTCTTCTCAAAAATGGCTTATTATCTCGCATCTAAAGTGCTCTTCACTCTTTTCATACCTCACTCAAATTTTGAGAATAAAATAGTTCCAGCCGCAACAAAATTAGTGGAGCACCTTCCAAAAATCTCTCCAAACTTTTAGTGATCCGTTCTTTCCGAGTATTTGCAATGTTTCATACGTGCTATCGTACAGGTGATCGATGGAACAGCATGCGATTCAAATAAAGACAACATCTGTGTGGAGGGAGTTTGCTTACCGGTGGGATGCGATAAGAAACTTGGATCAGGTGCGTACCTACTTCCTGTCAATGCTTTTATTTCTTATTCATGTCATCATTAATATTTTGAGAATGAAAGTTATTTAAACAAGATTTTTTATAAATGCTGCTTTAAAAATATGAATTTCAATTAGTGTTTGTATTATTTCTGCTCAACGATTTTTTTTCTAAAATTTGGGATAGCTCTACATTTCTGGAAATAACTGTTTCGCATAGGGGATATTCGCCATACGTGCTGTAGATTCCCGATGTGCTGTAGATTCGAAATCCCTCATGGTCCGATTATATGATTAGAATGAACACTGTCCGCAGTCTCCTCTTTTTTTAGAAAAAAATGTAAAAAATTATCTGAGAAAATCCATAACAGAAGATAATATTTCGCACAAAGTCACTGTTGCAATTGTAATGCAAAATTTATTTTGCAACAAAATGCAATGCAATATTTGCATATTGCTTTATTTGTCATGATCGACGGAGTTAATCGATTCAATGTATTAAGCACTCAAAGACGACAAATGTGGTGTATGTGGTGGTGATGGATCGAAATGTAAAACGGTAGAAGGATTTTTCGATGAGCGAAACTTATCGCCCGGTTATCATAATATCATCCGATTACCAGTTGGTGCCACTTCAATTAGAGTCGAGGAAATGCGCCCGACAACCAACTCGCTCGGTATGGAAAAATACATATATTTGATTGGTGCATAAATAAAAAGGATTTTAATTTCTAACAAGCATATATGATTACAGTGACTTCTTTATCATTATGAAGTGACCACACTGAGATAAGCCCGATAGGCTGAGTGTGAATTTGAATCTGATGCGACATATTTCTATGACATCCTCAAATACTTCAACTATAAATTTCTATGCGAATAGTTTCTGCATAGTGAAGGAAGTTTATTAAACTATTTATTATATTCGATACAACGTGGCATTCAGTGAAAATAAAGATAAATAATTCCTCATTTGTCAACTTCCAGCTTGCAATAGTGATTTTAAGATATCAATTTTCAACAATTATTTATTACATTAAAAAAAGAGCATTCAGTTCGATCATATACTTTGGCAGAGAGATAAACATTTTTAATCAAAAATTTCACATATTCCTTTTATATGCATGTTCTATAAGAATTTCACATATTTAGATTTTATTTTTTGAAAATTTAATAATGAAGAAAATAATATAGTTTCCTTAGTTCTTCGTTTTTTTTTGTGTTTATTTTTATTTGTTTGTTTCGACATCAAATTTTAAAATAAAATTCATATTTCAGCAATTAAAAATATGTCGGATTATTATTATTTAAATGGTAATTATCAAATTCAAGTAATTGATAAGGATTTGGAAATTGGTGGAACAATTTTCGAATATGATAATCATAAATCTCGTGGTGGTGATTCATTTGAAAAACTCATCGCAAAGGGTCCACTTAATGAGGAACTTACAATCGCTCTACTCTTTCAAACCGGAAATAAGGTGATTGAAGTTGTTTTCTATTATTTTAACTCCCCAATTTCATTTGAATAATGTGATTCCTCACTTCGAACATCTTTTGATACTCATTAGGAATTGCTTTTAGCGAATCAAAGTAAGTAATTCTAGATTTCTTTTAGGTTTTCAAAACCATTCTGAATTAAGATTGCCATTACTGATTCTAGTGGTACTGTTGCAATAGTGCGCCGTGATGTGATAATACGTCATAGAATTTCTTGATTCATCAACGGATTTAGTATTCTTACTTATATACTTAATATTAGTTGACTTAGAATTCTATCAATCTTAGGGACGCTTTTTTTTGCCTTAAAGCCATATCTATCGTCCTCCACAGTATTTATTAAACCACAGTCAATTGAAGTACTATTATTTAATAACACAATATGGATTCATTATTTTATTTCAGGATAGTGCAATAAAATATGAATTTTCGGTGCCGTTAGAACAAGATATGCCCTATATGTATAGACCGGGCGAGTGGTCATCCTGTTCAGTGACATGTGGCAAAGGTTAGTTGTCACTGAAATTCACAAAATAAAATAAATCGACTTAGTAATTGGCAACGTTATCTTCCAGCATGACCTAATTAGTAAACATTTGCATCCTTTTATAGCAATAAAACTTTTTTTATTTTCAATTTTTTCTCCAAATATTCTGCTTAAAATATTCAGGTTTTCGAATAAAGGATATATATAATCGTTGAAGTTGCAAAATATTATGTCCATAGTGGATGTTTCGATGCATAAAACTTTTATTAAAAAAGTTGAATCATCTAATAAAAATTATTCCCTATAACTTTTGAGTTCTATTATAACTTTTGTTTGAAAAATTGAAATTTCCAATAAGCATAATGAAAAGAGGAAATTTTTCTACGTATCGATTGCCTTATTTCTATGAAATATCGAATAAATATTGTTGAGGGGTACAAACGCGTACACCATTCTGTGTGGAAACCGCAACGGGTTCACGTGTTGCTGATGAAGTTTGCGATGAGGCAAATTCAACGAAACCGGAGATCGAAAAAGATTGTGAGACTGTTGATTGCGAACCTGAGTTAGTATTCTTATTTATGGCAATTGCAACCGCAACTGATTTCTCAACATTACACAAAATCGAGTTATCATTTAGCCGAATTTCAGTGATGTTTACATTCAATGAATTTATCTCCATCAAAATATCGACTGTGAGCTCAATTATAAGAAATTCGGATATGTTTGAAATGTTGTATTGTAGTTTTATGCAAGAGTTCTTTTTCGTAAAACTTACATATTTATTTTCATCTTTTCAATCTTTTGCTTAATATGAGCTCTTAATTGATGAGTTCGCTTCAGATGGTTCCAAGGAGAATGGGAGCCATGCTCTGAAACTTGTGGAAATACAGGATCGCAATATCGTGTTGTCTATTGCCATAGTGTATTCGCTAATGGGAAACGCATAACCGTTGATGATTCTAATTGCACTCTTGAGCGACCACCTGTGCGACAATCGTGCAACAGGTTCATTCTCCACCTATACTTATTCGCCTCGGCTTTTTTCCAGAATTTACGCAAAATGGCATTTTAGGTTCTAATGAAACTCTTTTTACATATCAATTGAAGATGTGAACCACGAAAACGACGTTCACGCATCCCTATGAAGAAGGTGTAGAAAGATGTGATTCGTTAACAGTCTTCGAAATGCTTAACTCCTGTCGAAATAAAAAAAAAGCTTCATTTTCCATTCATTGGCGCACATATTTCATTAGGGGTCAAAATTTTCTCCATTATTCCACTATTTATAGAGATGAGCAAGATTTACTTCAGGTCAAATTTTTCTCGGCATTGCCCATAAAATTTTTCTGCTGTCGAGAATTACCAATTCTTCTACTTCGATTATTTTCTTCATTCCTCACTTTAGCCCCGCTCCTTTTCTCTCCAAAATTGCAACCCTCTTTGTAGATTTTATTCCGAGCAGTCGACAATTTTCTCATCTTTGACTTCATCTTATCTTGTCCTTATAAGATGAGAAAAAAATTCATAGTTGGATTTTTACTGAAATGACACAATTATGCTGTGACTGTATCTTATGTATTACATTTTGAGCATCTCAATCAGTTTAGTTATTTGCATGTGACTGAAATGATCTTAATCAGTTTCCGGTATACACACGTGTCTGTCCGTAAGTTACTTTTTTAAACAAAAATTCCCTTCAGCTATAGGCGTTCATCATTCTCACGCATAAAATACGAAGGTTTAAATCTCATGAACTTATTCATCAATGCGCTATATTGTCAAATTTGAAGCTTATATTTAAAAGTTTTCACCAAGTTTTGATATCCGCCTTCAAATATTACTAATAAGTTGTACAAGTTATTTCGTATTATTCCTTTACTTCAAATAAAAAAAATTATTCATTCAACGTATTATTGTTTCTATCGAATAATAGTATTAAAAATTTTCCACTTTTCCACATTTCACGTTAACAAAATAATTGCCTCTTCATTATTTTGCTTTTCGCTTATGCCCATCTATCTGCATTACCTAAATAGCGTATACCGTGCAATTCTCATACATTATTTTCGTAAATGATAAGTATATTTTGAATATCGTTTCGCTTGAAATTTTCCACTTACTAGTTAATGATGAAATATACCAATCGCTGTCTCTATATTGTTGAATAGCATTTAATAATCTGATATGATTTTAATTTTTTTACTGATCATACTTTTCTTCATCACTTATTCGTTGTTTTCTCTAATAAGATTTTTAGCATATGCATGCTGTGCATTAAAAGTTTATAAACACGCAAAGTATGCATTATATTTAATTTAGATTCTCATGTCCTGAATGGCAAGCAGGACCATGGAGTGCATGCTCTGAGAAATGTGGTGATGCATTCCAGTATCGTTCGGTGACATGTAGAAGTGAAAAAGAAGGAGAAGAGGGTAAGCTTCTACCAGCAGAAGCATGTGGCGAACTTACCATTGACGATAGACGCAACTGCAATTTAGGACCATGTGAAGGATTGATGTTCAGCACATCGGATTGGAACTTGGTATGTGCCCTTTACTAGTAATATTGGCTTTATCCCACCCCCATGCCCATAAAAGTTGCTTAAATAGAGTGCAACCGCCAAATTAATTCGTTCTATTTATTCTGCGTCGACTTTCTGTGTGTTCAAGTTCTCCTACACTTTGCTTATCTAATCTTATATATTCTGTTGTTTTTTTTTAAACTATCTTGTATTATTACAATTCTCTTCATTATCTCATGAATATAATTTCTACTGCTTCTAATACCAATCTTAGTACTAGCACCATCACATCTCTTAATGATAATGGATGAGAGATGTGTTAATGCCTTTAGATCTTGCGGTTAAAATGTTTATCTCTTATTCATCTTAAGGATTTTTTTGGGTGAATGTTGCTTGATTCTCCTTTTTCTACTTGGCTTTTTTTTTTAATTGTGAGCAGTGAACAAATTATTTCAGTGAAATCTTTTACAGTGCCAAAAATGCAATGATACAGAGGAGACCCGCAATGTGACTTGTAAGGACAGGACAGGAAGGTTATATCCGCTCGAGAAGTGTCTCAACGAAAATACCACCGAAATACCTATCGATATTCGCTCTTGTGCCACTCCACCAGTGAGGAAACATTCTCATCATTTTCGTTATTTTATTTGGATAGTCTCATGAAGATGCTTTTTTATTTCCTTAGCTATCGTAACTATTATCAGGAGTGCATCCCAGACTCAGAGTAGTGATGTAGATTTTTCCAGACGGTAGTTTTGTTTAGAAATAATCCGGGTGGAGGGGATTGGAAAGGATTGAATTCGGCCAAGAGGACAATCGAGGAACAGGCTTTGGTAAATAAGTGGAAGAAGTTTAAGCCATCATTAATGCAAGCGAACGACGATTTACATGGTTTTATTGATCAGTGATATAGGTCGAGCTTTTGGTAACATTCTAGCAGCTAGGAAATAACTCAAGTCAAAAGCTGTTGACTACTCTTCTTCATCCGTTCATAATCACTCTGAACCTCTATGGTCGATAACCATGATTCGACAAGAATAATAACTATATATATTTTTCAGCCTTGTGTATACGAATGGCATTCATCTGAATGGTCGAAATGTAGCACTGAATGTGGTCATGGCCATCAGAATCGACGAGTTGTGTGCGCAATCCATGAGCTTGGCGATCTCACCGTATGCTTTAATTGTTTTATTGCTATTTGCCTTCGGAACTGCTTCTGCTTCTTTGCAATTGTAATTTGGAATTCATTTTGAGTGAAAAAATTCGTCTTGAGTAAAGGATGCTTGAATAAGCAACACTTGAATAGTAGGAGAATTTAATATATTTTCAACAGTATGAGGATTGTGGATAATATCAGAGAAATTCGACAGAAATTTTGAAAAATAACTAAATGCTCAATGTTCTTATCAATGAGCTATCAATAAACAATCATTTAAAGGTTGTTGATGAATCGCATTGTAATGCGAACTCAAAACCACCGACGACGATGAATTGCACGAATGAAGAGAAATGCAATGGTACATATTATACTGGTCCTTGGAGCACGTGTACAGCTGAGTAAGTCACTTCTGACATTATGTTCAACATTGTAGTTTAAGTTATTGCTTTTTTGCCTATCTTGCAACGATTATGACTCTGCAAAAGAATTTCTTTTTATTTATTGGACAAAAAATCGAGCAATAATACTACTCACTATATCCTCTATATTCATTTATTCTGCAAATATTTTTATACGAACGTTGTTGTTGTCTACTGATTTCATCTCTTGCCAAATACTCTAATCTAAATCACTTCAGTTGTTCAATTTTCATAGAAAAACAAGTTAATTAAGAAGATGATACGAAAAAAAAAGGATTTATTGAGTATAATAAAACCTCTAAGGAAGCTCATCGAGAATAATCATTTCCATCATACAATTTGAATTCATTTCGCAGAAATAACTCATTGTTTATTCTAATGGAATTTTTACGCACAGCGCATTACCAGTTAGTTCTATGGCGTGTAAGAAGCACTCATATCGACTTAAATGCGTTGATCGTTAAAGGTGTGGTGGAGGTAGTCAGACGCGAATGATTGTATGTTTGAATTACGACAAGAAACCAGTACCGGAGTGGTGCGATGAAGCTGTTAAACCACCAGAGGAGCAAGATCTATTGATGTGAATATGTCAATGTTTTTCCCTCAAAATCATATCTATGCTGCACTTAACCACTACTTAGTGAAACAAATTATATCTACAAACTCATCTTTACACCTGCAAACTCATGGTGTGTACAAATTACATCTGTACATTCGTCGTGTGTACACTAGAAATATCCGCAAATCCAGCTTATCTACTGGTGATCAGTATTGCGCGATTACAGAAGCAAGAAAAAGGAAAAGATATGGGTTTGTTTACCCATCTTTGGGGGCAGTCACTGCACCACTCAATAATATGTTCATTCAAAATCAGATGTTCAACCTTAACAGATTTATGAGCCCGAAGGTTTGTGTTTATTACATTAGTCGATTATTCTCACCACTAAAGCATGCAAAACATTCCCTCAAACAATGATTTAATGATAGTGCAGATGCCGATGGGGGTGCTTTGATGAACTGAATAAGACTGAGGTGCGGATAGAGAGATCGAGATATAAAAAGCATATCGCAAGGAAAATAAATGAGTGGCATCTAACGTAGCAATGTTCTGAGGGGATTTAAGAAAACATATGCCCGTTGAAGGTTTCCTTTTTCAAGCAACTATTTTAGCATGTGAGGATAGCGAGTTTGGTTGTTGCCCAGATAACTCGACATTCGCCACTGGTGCTTATCTGGAAGGCTGTTCAAACTGCTCACTCTCCGAATTCGGATGTTGCGTAGATAATGTGACCGAAGCAACAGGTGCAGATGGACAAGGCTGTCCAGAATATGTCGGTATAGAAGAGGCAAGCGGAGAGGAAGTGAAAGAAAAGGATGAAGAAAAAGGGTAAATTTACTACTCGTAGCTCTATGCAGCATGATTTATGGGTTTCAACATTTATACTATAAAACATACTAGGTTTGTATTATTTTGATGGCATATTTTTTGAAAATCTCAGCAGTTTTTTAAAAATCTCACTCGCCAACTCGGATCATCATTTAGGTGCCTAATATGTACCGGATAGAATGCAAAAGTATGAAAATAATATTGCAACCGTATGAAGTTTAGATGCGTTAATTGTCGGTTGTCGTTCATTTATAAGCATATTTTTGACATCGAAGGTATTGAAGTATTCACATCAATTTTTTGGAAAGGAGATGAGGTTTATAATGCAAAATAAGGTTTGATCCTTCTACCACAGTTTGACGCATTATAATAGATAACAAACCACCTTATGCTTGCAAAGTTTATTGACGGCAATATGAATTACGAATTAACTCTAAGTTTCTAATGAAGGAATTTTCAGAGAGGAGGATATGTGTGAGGTGAAAAGCGAAGAAACTGGTGAAATGGCCTCCGTCGAATGCAAAGTGGCAAATATCACTCTTGATGCAGAGGAATTATTGGATAACGTTACCGCTGAGAATATTACTATTCACTGCTCGAAGACTGAGTTTGGATGCTGTCCCGATTGGACGACTCCAGCTGAAGGCAAAGATAATAAGGGATGTCCTATCTTCGTACAAGGTGAATATTAGCTATTTTAAGTGTTGTGGTTTGCGCCACGTGTCGTTTTTGGTTAAATCTGCTGGAATAACATATAGCTTACCTACGATTGCAAAAAGTCGTTTTGAATTCCATATTGTGGAAATACGCGCCCGTTCAGAGCTGCCTCAAATGTGTTAATCTCGCTTTAAAAACTTTTTTTTTGTTCTTTTTCATATTCTGTTCACGTCTATCAACATATTCTAGTTCACGTATTTGCAATTCAGAACAATCCGCCATTGCCACCCGTAAGACCTTTAGCTACCATTTATATAGTTCGCATTACCAATGTGTATAAACTCTCTTTTAATGAGATATTGCATCTATTGGTTGAGCATTCCTCATGTACCAGAATCATATGCACGATTCAGAATTCGAGTTCAGTGTCTTCTGCAAGGCCTGGGGCCGTATTGACTGGAATGGAATTTACTATGGGCTTAAATAATGGATCGAGACTCGCTTTTGTTACAAATGAATTACCGCCTCGTTTTGTTGAGTGATGCCTGTTTTCTGCCATAGAAAAATTACCATGTCGCTTCCTTCTTGCCATCAAAATTAATCTGGAACTAAATTATTATAGAGTTATTAGTTTTCTTAGGTTGATTTCCTACGAAATGCTTCAGGAGCATGCAATGAGACGGCAAATGGTTGCTGCCCAGATGAGGTAACAATGGCTCGTGGACCAAACTTCGAAGGATGCGGTGAACCATCTTGTGCGGCTTCATTGTATGGATGCTGTAAGGATCGTAAAACGATTGCATTCGGTTCTCATTATGCAGGTTTCAGCTGAATTTCATATTTTCCATTCCATTTAACCATTTCTTAGGTAGTTCACTTGTTAGATAGCCATGTTCCATATGGCTTTATTGATTTTTTTTTCATCGTTGTTCGATAAACGTCCTTTTTGCATCTATGCATCTATGTTTTAATTGCTACTTTTTACATGAAAGATTTTCTGAGGTGCCAAATATCCTGCAGTTTTTCACGCTACTTCATTCAGAAAACTCGTTCTATCAAAAGAATTTCACCCTCTTTGCTCTGTATAGATATAAGTGTATCTATAAAAAATATCGTTTTCAGGTTGTGAACGATCATCGTTCCCATGCGAGTTGTCCACATTCGGCTGTTGTCCAGATGGAGAAACTGCCGCTTTAGGTGCAAATGGCAAAGGATGTGGTGCAGATTGTATTGTTTCAAAATACGGGTGTTGCCCTGATGGCGTCACACCCTCCAAAGGCACCAACAATGAGGGTAAATAACTTTCTATTTTCAATTCGTTCACTCTCTTTCACTTTAGCAGCCTAATATGTTTTTGCTTTAGCTAATAATCCAATAAATGGAAAAAACATACGGGAAGTTTTTAATACGACAATCCATTTCTCCGAAGCGGTTGGCTACAAAATGTTTTCTTAATGAGGGTAAATAACTTTCTATTTTCAATTCGTTCACTCTCTTTCACTTTAGCAGCCTAATATGTTTTTGCTTTAGCTAATAATCCAATAAATGGAAAAAACATACGGGAAGTTTTTAATACGACAATCCATTTCTCCGAAGCGGTTGGCTACAAAATGTTTTCTCATCATTCACAAACCGAGGATGGTGAAGTAATGCACATTCTAACACAACGATAGGTTCATCATTATGAAAATCTGCAAACATTTATTTCCTAGTACTTTTTAAGGTTTCTTTCATAGGAAATGTGTTCAGTCAGGTGGAATGTGAAGTTGTTAACCATAAACTTTCGATTATCTAAAGTTGAATTTTATTGCTGTATCCCTCACAATTTTTGATTGAAGCTCGAGGAGTCGCACACACATAACTTATGCGACTTACTATTATTGTCTTCAATTCATTTTTCTGAAATGCGCGATCGCTGTATATCAGAAATCATTTTTCTTCACTCATTTTTTAAGCATTTCATGGCCGAATTCCATTTTGTTATGACTGTTATTGTAGGCTGTGGTTGCGCATATGCTCAGTTTGGTTGCTGTCCGGATGGAAAGAGTGCAGCCAAAGGACCCGGTTATTACGGTTGTCCTGAAAGTTGTGCACAAAGTCAGTATGGGTGCTGCCCAGATGGTAAGACGGTTTCGAGGGGACCCAACAAGGAAGGTAACAATTATCTCTGCTGTTTTTGTTTTCTCTCATTAATCTCATCAAATGATACCGATAATGTGGTAGTCATTTGAATTTTCCGTTTTTTTTTTTGCGTTTTCCACTCACTATTTCATGGCCTTTTTTCTCTTTCTTGCTTTTATATACTTTAGTTCAAGTTTTCTAACTCTCTTGCTAAATATTTCATCAAAACTAAAAGAACACCATGTGTGTTGAATTAATTTATAGGCTGTCCTTGTCAATACACTCGATACGGTTGTTGCGCTGATGGAGAGACCGCTGCGATGGGACCACATAGTGAGGGATGTGATGACTGCAGATACGCAAAGTAAGCAGCTTCTTATTTGCAATTGAATGTTGAAATGAATGACGCTCTAGAATCACTCATTCCATGCAGTCGTGTATTATGTAGCACACGGTCTCTTTACTAATCCCTTTCGCTTTGTACGGATCGGATGTTATTTCAGTTGATGATCAGACGACGACTTCCGATATGTTTATCGTTGGAGTTAATGTTTATAAAAGCGCATAACCGTGCACTTTTGCCTCACAAAGTGAATACTTTAATCGCTTATGCAAGAAACGTCGCCCTCAATCGCTCTTGCTTGAATGAATGGACACTTGATTGATATCTAGCTAAACGTGTAATGTTTGCTTGCCGGTTGAATGATTAACTGAAGTAATCCATTCTAAATATGCAATTTTAGTTGCTGGGACAATGAGAATCATAAATAATATGCAAATTTTACAAATGATTAGTCAACAGTCGCGCACACAAAGAGAGAGATACACAGATATGAAGCACTTGTTTATATCTCGAATTTATCGAATTACAATACTCATTTCTTTATTCGAGATGAAGTCTTTATGCGATTCACTCAAATCTTTCTTCACTAAGTGCTGAACATTTAAAAGTTAAAAGCTAATAGTGATCACTTTTTCTCTAGGTACGGTTGTTGTCCTGATGGTGAGACACGAGCCGTAGGACCAAATTATGCTGGTTGTCCATCCACAACGATTGCTCCATTCTTACTTGGAGGCACAGTCTCACCTGACAAAATCTGTTAGAGCTATTTCTTAATTAATATGAAATTTTTTTCATTTAGTTTATGATATTTCATGAATTTGGACATATTTATAACAAATAATTCTCAATCCTTTTCATTTTGATTAGCTTTACTTTTCGCAAACTACATCGATAAAGGTGGACGAGTTGCAGAAGAAGATTTTGCAGTTATCTGCATTACTTAAGAAAACTATGAAATTCTTCTCTAGGTTATGCTGAAACTTTTAAGGAAATCTATAGTTCTTCTAATGCTGTATGCACCGCTTTTGCGCTTCATTAGTTCGAAAGAAAAAGTTATATGATGTTAAGGTGTTTGAAAAGTTGCACACTATAAAGGCTGAGAGAAATTCACCACTCAAAAATCTCTCTATTGTTTTTACCATATCCGTCAGTAATTCTTATGAATTAGTTGTACAGAATATTTTTTTCTTTGAAAGTAATTCGAACGCTTCATGAAACTTCCTAATCGATGTGAGAATATTTTTGTAATATGTTCTTCTATTTCGATATTTAACTTAGTACAATCATCAAAAGTCTCTAAAAAGATCGCTCGCATCTTATAGAAGAATGCATATTCGAGAAAGTCATAAGTTGCTGTTTTATTTTATCAACGATCAGTTGATAAAATGTTCGTTGATAAAATCAACGACCTTCAGCATCATGCTCGTTGCCACAAGATCAAGGTACCGTTTGTCATCCGGGCTATAAACTCGTCTGGTTCTACGATACAGCCGAAGGACGTTGCTCGCAGTTTTGGTATGGCGGATGTGAAGGCAATGATAACCGTTTCGCCACAAAGGAGCAATGTGAAACGATTTGTGTGGAACCTCCTGCGAGAGGTGCTACTCACTATTTATTACTCGTTATGAATAGGCGTGCAAATTGTTCTGATTTAAGTATAACGTAGGATCTAATGAGTACACGCAATTAATAAACAAGCGGAAGCATTGTGCTGTTAAATTGATTCTGGATTGTTTCGAAGAATTGAGTAAATCGGATCCGTGAAGGAGAAAAGCGTAGGACCTTCTAATATTATAAGTTTCAGATGCATTGTAGCTATCGATGTAGTTAGATGCTGCATACCATTGAAACCATCATAAAGCAATGGACTAATCGCAACATATGTAGATTTTTCATTTTTGGTACTTCTTACTCGTTCCATCATTATCAAAGCTTGAAGTATAGGACAGTTATATGAACAGTTAAGTTTAGCTAAAGTACAATGAACAGAAGAATAAAGACGGTTACGACAGAACGTTTTTATCGATCGCAACGTTCATCGGGTCTTCTAAATGAAACTTTAATTGCAGGTCGTTGCTATTTGCCTAAGATGGAAGGGCCTATCCGATGCACACAATTATCAGCTCGTTACTGGTACGACTATACAACCAGGCAGTGTGGCGCTTTCTGGTGGCGTGGATGTTTGGGAAATGCGAACAATTTTGAAAGTTGGGAAGAATGCCAGACATTCTGCGCAGGAATTGGTCCTATCGAAAGAAAGACTACAACCGAGGAACCACCGCCGATGCCAATACCTTTCGATGCGCCCACTCCTGCACCAGCATCACAGGTGCAGCCTCAGCCAGTGCGACATGAACCTGAACTCGAACACCAATATCCTCGTCAGCAATATCATCCGCGTCAGTTTCTTGGCAAAATTTTGCCATTCTGCTCAGGCTATAGGAATGTTCATCCATTTTCATAGAGTCAGCTTCTAGCATTTTCTCATGGGAAAAGCAGCACTTTTTTGGCGACGGTAGTAGGATTCAGCGATTTTAAGTAAACAAGATCCATTTGATGGTAGAGGGGAGTGAGCCTACGAGAGGATAGGATTCAATGAGCTGCGGTCTTTTATTTAAGTTGAATCCCCTTGGTTTTTTAACTGTGAAGTTAGCTAAATGTATAGAAGCTCGATTCCATTCGAAGATACTCCTTCATCCGAGCGGGTGATTTCGCTGACGGCTATTTTTTACCTTGAAGCACTGAAGGACTACAATTTACTATCGGTTATTACCATATTCATTTAGCGAGGTTTAGTGGACGATTTGGATGTTTGACGTCGATCAGCTCGTTGCTTAAAACTAGTTATTTAGATTTTGTAAATGTACTTTTCGTGCACTTCTAACCTCAAAGATGATTCCAGAAGAACGATTCTTGCGGATTACCCACGTGTAGTTCCATTATTTATTTAATTGCAACTTATTTGTTATAAGCTTCAACGGTACTAAAAAGATTATTTCTTTTTGTGGTCATCGACTACAGCATTGAACATAGATCGATTTTTAGAATCAATGGAAGAGATCTGTCGTATGACGGTCGATAGTGGTCCATGTGCAAATTATGAGGATATGTTCTACTATGATTCATTCTCGGGGAAATGTCATCCATTTATCTATGGTGGATGTGGTGGTAATCTCAACAAGTACAGAACAAGAGAGGAATGTGAAGCACGTTGCTCACGTTTTGGAGCCGATAGAAATGGTGAGATTCATTTCGTTCTCTTTGTTATTATTTGAACTATATCAATTACAGTTCAATGTGCTAAAATATATGCCTATTAAATATGAAATTTACAAAAAAAAAAAACACGGCAAACAAATATCTTAAAAAAGTGCAGTGTATGGATATAACGAAAATGCAAAACATAAATATAATTATTTACGAAATGTTATATGAATAAAGTTTCAGAAGTTATTAATTTCTGCTACTAATTTTTGTTTATTTGATTATTAGCATTTTCTTAGTGGTCTGCTCAATGAATTGATCGTGTTAATATTTTCATTTATCGCATTGTTTACTATGCCACTTAGTGGAAAACAATTGTATTTTGGTACATGTTCATGTAGATATTTAGATGGCAATTTTATCAATCTTTCAATCACTTTTCTGTCGAAAAATGATCCCTTAATACCTTGAAATCCTTAGTATAAATTCCACTTGGATACACACTCCCCTTTTAAAAAATTTCAAACTGTCATGCGTCTCTCTCACTTCTATCACTTTGTAATATGGGCGGAAATGACGATCTCAATTAAAAGTCTCCTAGGATAACCAATCAATAAAGTTACAATATGCTGCTTGCAAGCTGATTTTCAATGAGTTGAAATGAACCGCTTTTAGAGTATAGAATAGTATGCTGCAGAAAAAAACTACGCGAGGGAAGGAAACGTCGTGGAACGTTTCGATGTGGAGAGGGTGACATAAAAATTAAGACGGTTCTACTAGGAAGAGTGAAAAACCCAACGAAAAAATGAAAGCGACGAATGCTGCATGCCATCAATAGACGAGGTTTCTGTATGACTCCGGTAAATGGCACTTAACGCGGGACAGTGGGAGAAAATCCAGAATTTTAGGAGTGAACAGCTTGGGAAATTATTTCCCTTGACTTGGCGCGCACTCTGCAAGTATGAGGAAATAAGCCTCTACAATCTGTGTTTTATTCCACATCTATTATAAATGAATCGGAACGCTCAAAGTGCAATAAGAAGCCACACGTATGAGAACGTTTTAGAAGATCTTATGTCAACACCTGATCGGCGCTACGGAGGTACCGGACCTCTGGAGCCGGTTAAGGTTGCTCCAATACCAGTAGACCAAGCATCACGGGCAGAACATCCTCTCGCACCTCCGATTGCGGAACCACCGTCGAGCCATAGTAGAGCTCCTCGTAAGTAACACGTGTGCCGTGCGCTGAAATCGTTTGCGCAATCATTACTTTGGCTTCTCTTAACTCTTTCTGTTGCTGCTTCCATCAACTGCGTTCATTTCGTTACCACTTCGCTAACCACTCTTACTTACATATGTTTCCCCACTCTGTATTGTTTGAATTCAAGTGTGACGATAACTGACTAGTATAGATTACTGAGGAATGTTGGCCTATTTCATTGTTCTTCCTGTTGAATTTTGATCATTGTTTATGCATCTATCTATTCCGATATTACATAATATAACAGATAGTCTTTACAGTAGATATATGGAGCATGTCCAATCTGAATGGGACCTATGTTGCATGAATTATTACAGAGCATTCACCACCAAATCGGTGACAATATAAGGGAAGCTTCTGTTTTATCGCTTCATCGATTGACGCTAATTGGAATCACGATAGAATTAGCAAAATTTTAGCAAAATCGCGTGATGCGTGTAACGAACGTATGGATGTGGGAAGATGTCAAGGAAGTTTCGAGAGTTATTACTACGAGAAGGCAAGTGGTACATGTGAGCAATTCCGTTATTCCGGATGTGGGGGCACCGCAAATCGCTTCCACTCAAAGGAGCAATGCGAAGAGCTTTGTATGCGTCCTGCGTTCGTATCACCTCGATTCGGACTTGCAGCTGCCGGTCGGGTACCATATCCACCGATGCGCACCAACGAGCTCACAGGCATCGATATTTCTTGTCTTGTATTTATCTTTGATTGATAACCGCTTTATAGCTTCTAATAACTGCGACCGCTCATCATCCCATACATTATATAACCAACCCTTCATCATTCGCGTACCCTATGACTCCCACATCCTCTCATTATCCCCACACCGTATAATATTTGATGAGCCTGCAGTCTATAATCCATTGTAGCCTATCTTCCAAAAAATGATTGGCAATAGGCTTCAGTTTGTCGCATTTCTAACAGCTTGGCTGCAAAAAACGCTTAGGTGCTTCAAGCTTATCACCAACGGTTTCATGTAAAAACTAATTTTGCGTGTAAGAGTGCTTTCGAAAATATGGTGATATTTCATTTCACTCCAATGTCACTTAATAAAGGCTCATTGAAACAATCAAATAAGCATCATGTGAGTTGCGGGGATATTATTATATTTCAAGAAATACATTCTGTCTTGCTGTGAAGATCTGAGGTTTAAAAATAAAAATGTTCAGTTATATTGGGGGAGTTTATAACTGGTAACGTTTCGTATCCCATATGCTTTCCCGGGAGATAACTTCTTTCAGTTACCCTAGGAGGAAAGAAGAAGTGAGAGTTGATGCAGTTGGAACTCTCTATTTCTTTTTTGGACTGACTGAGCAAAGAAATTTCCAAACTTTATATACTTTGCAGAAACCGAAACTAGCTATTCAAATATGTAAACTTTAAGGTTTATACACGTACAAGTACAATATAATGTACAAAGGTACCAAATACACGAAAAATAAATATACAATATACAATTTCTCTTGCAGGTAATCAAATGCAGTAGGGTTGTGAACCACCATAAAACAGAAAAGTTGCCACTTTGACAAACTTTGCAAGATGTTTGGAAAAGATTTTCTGATTGCAAGTGTTTTATTTTTAAATCAGAATTTCGTTCTGATGGTCCCATTTATGTCCCATCTATATCCGGTTTGCTAATTGAACCCCATGGGTACATTCATCAGCGAATGTGCTAATCCTGCGCAATTTCTTCGACTGTTTTTTTCTATAACGCACTGCTATGAATTTTGCCAGAGGTTTATTTTCAAACCTTCTCCATCTCTTCTTTTGAAGGTTAAATGTTTTAATCGGGTGTAAAATACCATCGTCAATGTGTTTTTTGAGAATTAGGCAGGCTACTGTATAGCAATGTCCACAAGCGTTTTACACGAGCAATCGCTACTTTCTTTACATTCAAACCCGTTGATTCGATGCTGCGACGCCGCACTCATTAATATCCTCTCTAAACCTTTACAATGCGTTTACTTCCAGCTAGCTGTAGGCAATTCATATCTTGTGGAATGTTTCACTCTTTTATAGATACATCAGATGAAGTTGTCGAACTTTCTTCTAAAGCTGATTTAAAGAGAAACGATACATTTTATGCGTGTAATAGAGGCAATTATAATTTGAAGATATCATTCTGTTTTTTTTTTTTTTTTGGCAACTTCATGCAGTTGTCAATCGGAAGAGCGGATACAAATATGCGTATTGTATCGGCTGCTTTGCGTGCCTTTCCGCCAAACTAAACACGTAGCCGTTGTTTCTGTTTGCGTTCAAAACGCTTCTATTATCTTATAGTTTGCTTTTCAATCTTCTTTTGCCTCCTTTCTCCTGAGCTCACTTTTTTTTACACTCCAATCACTGTCGCATTTTATTTCGACGTTTAACTTATTCCAAGGATTTTTATTTTGTTCGTTGATCGTTTCACCTTGAAATTCTTCAGAAATATCGAAAAAAAGGAGCTGATGAAGGAGGAATTGAGTGTCTGTGGGATATTTCGATGCTCGAGGAATAGCAAAAATTGATTTCAGATATGGAACATGAGCAACAGCAGCAATCCGTGCATCAATGTGAGCAACCCAAAGAAACAGGTCCGTGCGACCGCTTCGTAACCAAGTGGTATTACAACATTGTTGATGGCACTTGCAATCGATTCCATTACGGAGGATGTGAGGGCACTGCTAATCGATTTGATAGCGAAAATCAATGCAAAGCTGCTTGTGGAGATTATGCTGGTTGGTTTTTCTGCCTTTCATATAGATCCTTAGCTTGTAACCGAAATGCCAGACTGTTCAATTTCTTTTCGCAATCGTCTAATAGGCAGTAAATGGTTGATGATCGGAAATTTCAACATTTGGTGATCGGACTATGGACCGATGAAATTTTGAAAAATCGATAATCAGAAGATCAATTCGACGTTTATCATTTCTAGACAATTTGCTTACGAAGATTTTCTTGTATTATTGTTATAGGGGAGAAAAACGCAAAACGTTCATAAAATGTTATAACGAGCGATAATTCTATTGATTGATGAAGTAGTCTGCTAGTAGTTACAACGCAATTCAATTTTTCATATGCTTCATCTAGAGTTTTCATTAGGGCTGTCACACGAGCGGATAGTTCTTAATGAGATCACCAAATCCAAAGTCTTGCATAGATTTTACAAACGCCAAATTAGGAAACTACTGGGGTTGTGGTCGAAATGAGGAGAGTCCTTGTGATTGTAAGAGGATACAGCATGAGGGGTAACATGAGTGCTAACGTTTAATACATTAGAGAGTGATGGTGATGAATAGTTTTAGTGTACTTAGTTTTGAGCGCATATTTTAGAGGTTTTTTTTTAAGGTGTAAGCACATAATAAGGTGGGATTTTTATGAAAGGCAATTTTTTGACGAAGTTTACATTGCAATGATTTTTACTTTTGGCTCTTCATCTGCAAAAACCCGTTCATTTTGTGTTATTTTCAACAAATAAACTAAAATCATCATCTTTTTTATTCATTTATTTGTTTATTCGTTATTCGATATAACATTCAAAACATAATAAGAAAAAAATAACCAAAAATAAAAAATGAATAAAGTGTTAACATCGTAAAATTTTATAACTGTTTACTTGCATTTTCGGCTATTTTTTGGATAGTAAATGCGGAATGTTGTTGCTGTAGACGTTCGGACAATTCTAATGGGAATTTTTTCGATGTTTATTTGGCTTCTATTCAGATGCATGCACGTTGCCCAAAGTAGCAGGGCCTTGTTCGGGTAAACATCAACGCTTCTATTATGATCAAGAAACACGACGATGCGAGCGATTTGAATTCGGCGGCTGCTTAGGCAATTCGAATAATTTTGTGCATTTGGCCGATTGTGAGCAACGTTGTGCAACACCTTCAGCGAGTGAGTAAAAGATACCCTATTAGATGCTAATAATGATGTTCAATGATCCATGATTGTTGCACTCAATATCTTGGTGCTGCTTCATCCAGACCTCGAGTTACGTTTTTATGTGTTGTTGATGGTGATGATTGCCACATATGGGGTTACCAATTGACTTGACGATCTCTTCGCGTTTTGCCAATAAGCCTTTTCAATTCTAATAAATGATCAGTTTAGATTGCTTTCTATTCATTATGAAAATGCTGTTCGGTGGTAACATATAAAGGAAACAACTTCATTGGGGTTGAATTTTTAGAGGTTTCATTCTGGCCACAAAAATCAAAATACGTCTTCAAAGAAATGACCAAGTAAACTTATGTTTTTCCTGGAAGGTGAATCAGATCACTGAAGAAACGATCGTGAAGTGATTGTCTAATCATTATTGCAGATATATATGATATTGAATAGTATGTACGTGAATATCTTGTATGCTATATAAATATATCTGTCATAAATGAATGCAACGAAGAAATTTTTCATGAAATGAAGGCGCATAGTGAAGGAAACTCACGTGAGATGCCCGAGATTGATATGTCGAAATATCACCTAAAATTTGCATAACTTTCGGGCTTGACACTGCCACAAATTGTACGATATAACCAGCTTAAAATTGTTCTTATTGATCTTGAAGTTATGGTTTCCATACGTTGCGATATTTAGCCATCAATGCCGTTTTTCTTTTCTCAACAACAATTGCCCTATGATGATAATTCTTGAAATTGTTCAAGAATAAAATTATGCGCAATGACGTCATTCTCTTACGTTTTACAGTATTCATCGATGATCTCATCGTTTAAATTTTCGGTAATATTCTCTCATCGAATTATGGTTTCATTTGGTGTTACTTGCTGTGTGCATGTTCTCGAGCTCTTTTTTTTCTCTCTCTCTCTTCAAATGATCGTTTGGTAATCAGCATGAAATATTTTACATAAATACATAAAAGTGACTGTTCCTATTGTGTTGTTTCTTTTCGAATGGTTATGTTTTATTTGTTACGCTTAGAAGATTGGTTCCACAATTTCTTTTGCATTCGAACAAACAATTCCCATCAATGTTCTTGCTCGTTTGTTTTTCAAAAATTTGCTTTATTTACATATCAATTTTTCCGCTGTTGTTGTTTGGCAAAAAAACTGTCGGTTTTCTTTCTGTCAAAAATTGCTCGATTAAGGCTGAAATAATGGAAAATGCTATAGGCAAACTACACTAACCGAAATCGGAATTATTTGAACTTTTTTCCGTTGATATCGGTGACCTGTGATGAACGTGTCTTGCGTTCTTGATAGGTAGTTTCTTGTGAAGAATTTTTTTTTCCTGCTGAATGAGCAGTGTTAATCTTCAAGCTTTCGTGTTGATCATTTGCACGTATATATGAATGATTAGTATCTACCGTATCCAAGTATTTTGATGTATCGCGGTTTCTTAATTGCGCAGAGGACGCTTTATTGCTGGGAGTACGGTATGTTGCAATGTTTGAAATTGTGTGTGCTTTTGTTGTCTTTAGATATTCGATATTGCATGTGACCGTATTGAGGAAAATTCGTATGCGAGCGAAGAGGATGGTTGAGGAGCGAAGGAACAATCGATCTGCTCTGTGTGAGAGGTGCAGGAAATTCGTTGGCGCACTGCCATAAATCGAGGAATACATTAGTGTTGCGGTGTTCGATATTGTTTTTGTGATGTAGCGAATTAATCTCATTATGTGTCGTGTGTTCGTAGTTTGTTTTCCTTAATGGAAATAACCACTTCAACAGCTCTACTTCACTAGTGAAAATTTTTATAAGTTTAATAATAGACGTAGGAAAATTTCACGGCATTAAGTTTTGCTTGAGTGTAAAATTCCACAGCATGATACTTTTATTAAAGTTGATATATTCAAAATTCCCTATTCTATATATGCATGCAAGTGCTTTAGTCTGTTGGTAAAACGGCGCCGAAGCCCAGACAATTTTCGCCAGCTACTTGATAGTTGAAGATCTGTGCAAGGTCTGAAATTCGGCGTCATTCTACCAGCAGTCAATGCTAAACTTTTTCTTTGTTGGTGTGAATTAACTGCTTGTTTCAGTGGAATCGCTGAGATTGCGTGTTACTCGCAGACCGCCTCAATGTAATTTACCGAAGGAAGTCGGCATGTGCAGGTATGACTTTCTTAATGATCGTATGTTTTTTTGCATGCTTTATGCATGATTGTAAGCATGCTATTAGTTTTGGTACACAGACAGTGACAGTGAATTTACAAGTTATTTTCATTATTCACACATGATTTGCTTGAAACAAGATTGCTTAGAAGAATATGAATGCCAAGAAAGTTGCATTTATTAATTCCGCAATTTTTACTTCCACAGAATTCTGCTATGATAAGGGTAATTTATGTGGTTGAATGGCGGACATTAAGCGGGATGACATGGATGGAGGGCCGTAAATTCCAAATCGATAGCGTGGAAGACTGCAACTTGTTATGCCTATGATGGATTAAACAGGATAAGGCGATATGATCATTTTGGGGGCACCAATGAAGGATGTGGAAGGGAAAGGAGGAAGTGAGAATTTCTAGTGGCCAAAATTCGATACCCAGTCACCGAAGGAAAAAATAAAGGAATGATCGCGCGTTTCAGCATAAGTCTCTTTGCTCGCCTAGAATATTTCTCTTGGAAAATCCCAGAAAAAATTTCTTATAAGAATGATTCCATCTCCTTCCTCTACACTGCCAAGACAGCATTAAAGAAGTGAGACAGAAAAAATATTAGATTTTTGAGCATTCCAGTCAAGAACCAATCGAACGAGTGTATTCTTCTCTGAAATTCGAGAAAAAAACGAGCATACTTTTCCAAAAATCCTTACTCCGGCGGTTATGAGGTGTTCATGATTTTAGAAAGAAAGAAATTAGAGGGAACGCGAGAGCATATTTAAGAGTCTCAACGCAAATCGTGTTGAACAATAAGGCTGTCATCTAAAAACGATTGTTCAAGATTAAAGTAGCCTTTCGAGACGAATATTTCATTTTGAAGATTGCAAATTTGAATAATTGAACAAATTATCTATCCTCCATAAATTTCAAGAAAATTTGAAATGCTTCCCAAAATATGGCATGAGAAACTTAACTTTCCATGGTGATTGTAATTTGAACAGTGTAAAATAACCTCGGAAATCCGTATGTTGCACGTACATATAGGGAAAATAAGAGACTTCTGCCTTGCACCTTCAAATTCTGGGGTGTTTATAATTTGGAAACGTTCTTTCTAAGTTTTGCCTGTAGTTAGAGTTTCGTGCAAGAGAGGGGACGGGGATGAGGGGAAGGAAGGAGGTTACGAAGAACAAAAGAACCTTGACGACAATCATCTTAAAATGTCGATTAAGGGAATATCGTGTAAAGGGATATCTATGGTAGTTGCTTTCCAAATGAATCAATTTTGGAAACAAGCGTGAATGCCAGCCGTTATCACTAGAGAAAGATGCATTTTATGAACATGCGATGAGGATGAAAGACGATGTGAATGTGATAAAATTACCTGGTTGAGGAGATGATGTTCTTATGAAGGGGATGGGTCATTATTGTTTCTAATAGGTCTCCTACATCCAATTGCCCTAGCAACATCAAGGAAAGCAGCAGCGGCCGTATTCATTTGAAGTCAACAATTGTCTACATATCCATCAATAAATACTTCGCTGATCGAGGAGAACAGGCGGAAGGTTGAGGGTTATTTCAAAAACAACAATGAAAGAAACGTTCAGCAAGTAGCGCTCACTGCCTCACATTAAAATATACATTAAATACGAACTATTCGGCAAGTTTTTCTATAGTGATACTAAAAAGTATAGAGTTGCTATGCTATACAAACGATTCGTTAATGAATATTCGATATGGGCTAATGTACACAAATAGTTTGCTTAGGCGTTCTAGAGTGTGATCTAAAAATGCACGAGAATGTTTGAAAATGGATGTTCGCCCTTTTCGCTGTTCATTATTCGGTTGTTTTATGATGAAAGGGTGAGCAGAGATTCGGTATATAATCCTGCTAAAATCTCTGCAGGACATCCATCGAGCAATATTATTTTGATGTTCGTAGTGGTCAATGTGAACTGTTCATTTATGGCGGATGTGGTGGCAATGCGAATCGCTTCGAAACTATTGAAGAATGTCGTCGCACCTGTGATTTTTACGGAAATACACAGGTTAATGAGGTTCATATAAATATTACTCATTTATTGCTTAAATATTTGCCTCAGCTGCAAAGTTGGGGGGTGATGAAGTTGGGATATTGCATGACTGACTGCATTGAGTACACAATAGCGCATTCATTGAACGAGACGAAATGGGGAAAGTATAGGAAATTGTTGTTTCGTTCTTGCATTCTAAGGGCGTAAACGTTAATGTCGAATCTATGCCGTCTTGCTACACATTTCCGTTTGTCGAAGATACCACAATCTTTTAAATCAAAATGTTGGGAATGAACAATGGCGCTACAGATTCTTCTAATTTTTGTTCCTTGGTATCCCTATTTGGAGTGCCACAAACAATGTTTATTGTATAAGCATAATAAGATAAGTAATTTCATTGGCATCATCGTCCATGCCTATATGAATTTACGATCATTTTGTTTCGATGATGGTGTTATTCAACATCTTGGACTAATTTCTAAATCCACATTTTACGAATCCTTCACTAGAAAGCTATGCGTCAGTCAGGAAACAATGCAACAAGCATACAACTCTGTGCTGTTCTTCCTGAATGCTTATGCGCAGAGGTGGGAGCAGAAAAAGTCTAAAGAGAAGCTGGTCTGGAAATCGAGATGGAAAGGCACTGAGCTGATGTTTTCTAAAAATTGAAGCTTCTTTTGGATCAGAAAATTTCACCCACTTAGTCTTTGGCGCTGATGTTGCCTAGTGACCCTTTTTCATAGGTTCTGCCACCGTCTTAGATGTCTGGGGTTCTCTCTCCTTCCAAAGCAAAAAAAAAAAAAAAAATACAGTAGAATGTTTAATACATGTTGGAGAAATTAACGATAGCGGTAAGGAACGACCAACCGTCAAATGCTCATCTACAGATGGGAAACGAAATCGACGAAGATGAGGACGACGATTACAAGGAATCAAGCGAAAGCGCGCAGGATGACGATTATGAGGTCCGTAATAGTCATTATTTGGGATATAATTGATTAGGAGTAATTTTTGTTCAAAGTTTTTTATGTTCAAATTCTTCGAATTTTCAGTCTTTTTGGACGACCGTACAAATTTTTCTTCGATCTTTTTGAGCATCTGTGAGTGCTTTGATGGAGAGAATAAAAATTGGCTACTATATTTTCAAGTTGGCTATCTTTTTGCCTTGCCGGAAATTGTTCGAGAAAAAACGAACTACTTCCATGGAATGAAATCATTGATTAATAAGGAAAATTATAGGACAAAGGAACAGTGGCGATCGCCGAGAAAGGTGGACGTACATACGATGCTCATGGTGAACAAAGCATTGACGATCATCCTATGAAGGTGTCACGACCTGTGCCGTTAACCCCTCTACCAGGTGTGTTGTTGAGTATATATAGTCTTTGATATCCATGTCAGCTTTGTATTGCCTATACGTATAGTTGAATATCGTTATAGGAGTATATTTTTGTGGATTATTTAGTGAATTTTATTTTTCTTTATATTGTTTTTCTTTTATTAGTTTTTTTTTAAATTTTAATTTGCTTAGACGGGTATTTTTGATATAATTTTTTTGCAGTTTTCAACTGAATTTATTGATTTCGAGATGAATGAATAGTTAATTACGAATTACGAATTGATCAAACACGTTTGTTCATTCGTAAAATAGCTCTCTTAATGCTTTTTGTAGAGACTTCAAAGAGGACTTCAGTGGCCTCAACTTGTGCTCATTTTTAAAGTATCATATAATCATGAATGAATTAAAATGCTGTCAATTTTATGTTTATATTCACTTTTGTTTCGAAACTCAGACGCATTTCGATGGCAAATATTATTGCAGAGTTATGTCAACTACCAGAAGATGTAGGTCCATGTTTTGGTGAAATCGTTCGTTGGAGGTATGATTCTGATCAATTGGCATGTGTCACATTTACTTATACTGGTTGTGAGCATAATGCTAACTATTTCACTTCCGAAGAGGCATGTGAACGTGCTTGTGGTGCATTTAGAGATCAAGGTTTGTGGCTTCACCTTCGATTATCTTTGTACGTAGGCGTAGCAGTTTAAACATCTTATCGAAAATTTCATCACGGAGTATCATCGGAACTTTTTAGCAGAAAAGCAAAACTATATATCATCTCAAAGCTGTAGTCTATGAATGTTTGACTCGATTCAATTTCGAACGGATTGCCCTTAAATAGTATTAGAATGGTTTCATAGTGCATAGAAAATATTATAGAAAATAGCGGTAATCTTAGGTTGCATATGATAAGCAGTCAGGTGCACTACGTTTAGAGTGTAGATGAGCGAATCCCTTCCTATTATCCTGACTTTGGTACAAGCTTATCTCGAAAACAATAGAAATAAGATTTTGATCTTTTTGAAATAAATTTCAAATTTTTTATCCATCGTTTAAATTTCAATTCAAATAGAAATAAAACTTTAAAAATTTTTGATTTTTTCCTCAATAAGTCGTAAGCTGTGCCCGCGTTTCAGTTGCAGTTTGCGGCTACCATTATCTTGCTGGGCGATAAAATGGCATTAGATGGTATCTATTATTCATGCGGCCAAATTTTTCTCCGTTTGGCTTTATGCTGTTTTCAGCTCGTAGCTACATGTAGATGCGTTCATTTTTAGAATGAATATAATCGTAACTTCAGCCTTCGAAACTCTGTCATAGCGCTTTCTGTTCGCCATTCTCACTAATTCCTCCTCATGGAAATCTTTCTTTCTCGAAGACTGCTGCGAAATCGCCTGATGATTCTCCTCTCTGATGCTTAGATTTCTAATTTAAAGGACTGTCTAAACCTCTAAGCTCATTTCCAAATTTTTGGCACGCAAATTCAAGAAATCGTTAGCTAATTTTTACTAACAATGTTGATTCATACGAAGTGATTAACCAACAGCTATTTTTAGATGTGTGTTCAATGGGTGTGGAGAGAGGCACATGTCTTTTGCATCTTACGAAATGGTATTTTGACAAGGGTACGAGAGAATGTCACGTCTTTATGTACTCTGGTTGCGGTGGCAATGGAAATCGCTTTTCCAGCAAGGCCGAATGCGAGCATCTTTGCACAACGGAGACTAGATTCGGCCACGATGGTAGGTTAGGCTTTTATAGAACGTTTTACAGGGAATCTCTTTACTGGGAAGAAAAGAAGGAGAAAGGATTTATCCATATTATTTCTGATCCCGCATGTGACAAATCACCACTTGAACGGCGATGAATTGCCGATCCGGGGATCACTTTGCTTTTCTTGCGCATTTGCAAATTTGTATTTGCGCAATGCAGCGCATCACATTTTTATTGATTCATATATTTTAACAGGTGAAGACGATGTATGCGTGATGGAAAGGGATAGCGGTCCTTGTACTGATCCAGTAACACAGTGGTATTTCGACAAAAATGAGTACGTGTGCAAGCAGTTCACTTATGGAGGTTGTCGTGGCAATGGAAATAGATTCGACACGAAAAAACAATGCGAAAAGCGGTGCTCACCTCGTTCTCAAGAACTTGTTGCAATCAACAGCGAACGTATTCTTTATTTATCTTCTTAAGCATTTTTTTTATTTTTCGCGTTTTTTTCGATGTTGTGCAAATTAGAGTGATTTGGCAAAATTGTTCGCGACGCATAGTATAGCGACGTCCTATTTGTGCATAAATACGTATGAATGAGCAGACAGCCGCCATTTTAGAACATGAATAGGTTGAAGGTATGAACAGGCAGCCGTCATATTCAAAATTGCATTCACTATCAGAGCCTGAAAGAAGGGCTGAAGACGCGGAAAAAATTGTTTGCTACAGTATACATTTTAAAGCGTAGTTTTTTGCTTTTTTAGCATATGCTTGCTGTAATCATGCTGTTTTTGTTGCAAAATTTCTTCCAAAGATTACAGAAATTGCGAATGGTTTAAAAAGAAGCTCTTTTCGTAGAAAAATCTCGAAAATTTTAAGGTTTTGGAGAATTAGGTTTCAATTCCTTCCCCATGAAGCTCGCAACCTTTTTTTCTTATCATGGAGCCATATTTTATGACTCCATGATGATTATGACTATATAATGAAGATAAAAAGTTTGATCAAATTTAGTCGCATTCTCTTTAAATATGCAAAAACATGCGTTTGTAGTTGAATTCTTTTTTTTTTTGGTCTCGCACAGCTCGTTTTGGATATCTACATATAAATTCTGCTTTCCAAACTATGACTATAAATCTTGTGAACCTTTCGTAAATTTCGAAAATTATTGATTATTCTTTCAATAGTTTAATTTAGGAGTGTGCACTTTGCCGTTCGAGGCAGGACGTTGTCGTGAATCACAGCAAAAATGGTATTTCGACAATACGGTCGGTTACTGTAGAATGTTCGTCTATAGTGGCTGCAATGGGAATGAAAATCGTTTCGATAGCGAAAATGAATGCATGCGTGCATGGTAAGTTGTGACAATTTTAAGGGACACTTTGAACTTCTTAAGATACGTTTAATTATCTATATTTAACAAGGTAAATAATAGGCCATAAGAATGAATTATTCTATGTTTCTTCTTTGAAAATTAAATGAATAATGCTTAGGAAACGATTGTTTGTGAAAATGTTCTTTGCAATTTTTACATTGAGTATTTCAGCGTACATAGTAGGCATGCTGAAATGCTTATTTTCGAACGTATAGATTTCACCACTGAGCACATTAAGTAGTACGGCCATGATGTTTTCATTTGTGTCTACGTTATTCTTCCATTGACCGAAGATCCCTATCATAGCTGTAATATTCTATGCCACGATGACATAGGAAAGGTCAGACATGGCTATAATGTTTTTTTTTCGCTTCCAATAAAATCTTGGGATGGATAAGGGAGAGGAGGGAATACTATAAAAAAAGTTTTAAAAGTGATACGCGATGATCCGTTTCATACTAAAATCTCTGTCTATGATGTGAGAAGAGATTTGCAAATCATTCAGTTTTAACGTAGGTTGTACCATACGATGCATTCAGCAATTGTGAAATCTTATGAAGCATCTACTCCGATTCCGACTCCGACTCCGACACAACGCCTCTGTGAAACAGATGCGATATGTGTGCATTATGACAGATATGAGCTTTCGTACATTTATTGTAAAATGTAAAGGGTGGAATTCAATATATCGCTTTAAATAACGTAGCAAAACTTTTTATTTAACTCCTAAATTAACATCTGCTTTAAATTTTATTTCTGCAATGCAAGCTTCATATCTCAAATTATTCCATGCAATAAACTATTCGCTGCATTCATCGAAATACCGCAAAGAACTATTAGCTTTCCTCTTGAGGTGGTATATTATCACAAAAGCTTTTTGTTGTAGTTCATCTTTGGCTTCGAAACATGCAATGGATAATCGTGCTTCCATATCGCTCGTTGGTCATATTCCACGTGTTGCTGGCTCAGTGGTCGAACTGAGATGTGCCACGCGTGGACTACAACCAGTGAGATGGTTCAAGGATGGCCGTGCTCTTGATTATGAGGTTGAAAATGACCCTCGAATACAGGTGATTTTCGTGCGCTAAATCCTGGGCTTGCACTCATGCAAGCGTGCTTAATATGACTTGCTTGCTACATTCCTTTAATGCAGTACACGATAAGGAGTCGTCGAAATTATTCATCGATTAGCCGCCAACATTCAGCTGAGTTAGACTCGGAGAAGCACAAGTGAGACTTTGTTGATCTTAGGCTGGACTCAGGTAGCTAGCCCTCCTGGAAAAATGATCCTGGAAATCCTATCTTTATTACACATTTGTGTAAATCACAGTATCATAAGAAGTCCCTTCTTTACCTTTCAATAATCGTAGTTGCAAACCAATGCGTCGATGAAATCCATTGTTTAGTTTTTCTCAAAGATTTTTCTCTATCAAGGGCGATATTCCCGTGAATTTAATGTAGAAAAATATACTGATGTTACTTGCTAAAATTCTTAAATTTTGAACAACTTCAAACTGAAATTTGCCATTGAAAATATGGTACGTTTTTTTGCCAGTAATAAGAAAAAAATTTGAATGATACTGCTAACCGAAGGAAATTTTGTAGACGGCAACCAACGGTTTATTAATTGACGTGAGAATATTTGCTTGGCTGCATATCGGAATGACTTCCGGAAGCCATTGGCAACGCAACGAAATGAACGCCGGCTGAAATCTTTAATGATCGTCGATTTTGAGCCGTAGTCGATATCCGGATATCAGGAACCCATAATTCTCGTATTGATGGCTTCTTTCAATTCTGATCCAAAGAGTTGCATCATCAAGTATTCTACTTTTGTAGCCAATTTTTTGAAATATGCAAAAATTAAGCATCGACGAATGTCACATTTGCTGAATTTAAGATATCCGATTTCGGCTCGCTCATGTTAATCCTGGATACGCGTGAATCCGATTCTGGAGATTATTCATGTGCTGCAGGTCGTGCAGCGATACTTTCCGATCCAGTAAGAGTCATCATAAAAGGTAATGCTTATGATAACATATCTCTTCATATACCGGTCCGTCCTCATTGAGCTCTAAAGTCAGCTATATTTTGAGTTTATTTTAACCCGCTGCTTAAAGTATAATATATGCTGCTCTGCTTTATTTTATCTGCATTCTGCACCATGGCATATTTTTCCTATCATATACTTTCTTCCCAGATATACTGTACTTCTGTGCCAAAGATCATGGTATATAAAATTTATTCCACAGAGCGTAGTATTGATCAAGTATGGGAGACATTACTGATTGATTTATTGTAAAACTCGGATTTCTCAGATATTAAATCTTTTCACCACTGCATATCCAAAAAATTGGCCCTGCTGTTTTTGATGGAATAGCAAAGAATTTAATTACTGTAGGTAACTATTTAAGCAATATAGTTTTGCATTTTAGATGGCATTCGCTTCCGCGCAGCAATTTACATCAATGTTACATTTTGAGCTTGATGTACATTTTGAGTTAAAGATTTTCAATCTTCACAGCTTTTTTCCAACAGCATCCATGTCTTTTATGATTTTTTCAAAATATTCTGGCGGCAAAGTTAGGAACGTTATATAATTTGCTAGATCGTCTGCATATAGTCAAAGATGAGCAGTATAGTAAGCGCTATCTTCCTGAATCTAAAAAGTCAAAATTATGTAAAATGCCCTCTCCCACCTCTCATTCCCACTTACCGGTTGTTATCTCGTTAAGGATATCAATCCAGAAATTATTCAGTCATATTAACGTTATATAATTTGCTAGATCGTCTGCATATAGTCAAAGATGAGCAGTATAGTAAGCGCTATCTTCCTGAATCTAAAAAGTCAAAATTATGTAAAATGCCCTCTCCCACCTCTCATTCCCACTTACCGGTTGTTATCTCGTTAAGGATATCAATCCAGAAATTATTCAGTCATATTAAACTGCCTCACTAGCAGTGCAGTGTCTGCGTTATTTTCAGAAGAAATTGGTTGAAATTGGTTTTCTATCGATTCTTCTTGTGCAATTTTTTCCATTGTCGCTTTTTTATCTTTTGATTAAGTTGATATCAAGAGTTCGGCATAAGGCAACGTTTGCGGTAGAGTTTTACTCTTCTGTAGAATTATTTCTGATAAAGACACTACGCTTTAATATATAGCTATCACGTTGTAAACTTCTAAAATTGATGTTTTTATTTCCACTTCTCTCAACAGCCGAAGTGTTCTCTACCGCCTATCAAGCTTCTATCCAAGCCTATGTCGGTATGATCCAGGTTCAGTATTATGCATAAATCTGCTAATATCAAGGACTGATTTTAGCGATTGAAGTGTCCGATACATGTGTCGATCAAGGCAATCACATGACGTGCCGACTTATAATTAAGGCCGGATTGTGTGCAAATGCAAGGTATGGCAAATTCTGCTGCAGGACGTGCACTGAATCCGGCTATAAAGTGTAATGAATCGCCTATAACATTCCCTTATTATTCTGCGCCTATCATATCATTCCTCCAATTAACCACGTTTCACTTCAATGTTGTTGAGCAAAGACCTAGATCTTACAACTGTTTTCCGACCGCTTTCTATAAATCATCTTTCATTCTTTTCTATTCGACTGTTTCTTTTAGCGTTGTTCCTCGATGTAGCGAGAATGTGGTAGGTCTTTTAACTTTTATTGAACTATCGTAGTTAAAGAATCGACTCATCTACCTTACACTACCTTTCGCTCCCAACTTATTTTTTCCTCTTTTGTTTTCATTTTTCATCGTCTCGCATATGTAAACAAATGCATATGCTCTGGTCTAGTTTTTTTTGTATTTCTCTAGTGATGCTACTTCATGTTGGGTGTCCATTCCTTAACCTCTTAAGAATGAGAAACATAAACGATGAAAAACCGAAGTGACATTTTTTGGTTCTTCTAAATAAATACGTTGAATCGATTTAAGTGCATATAATTTGATCGGGCAGTAACGTAGACAGTGATGTTGATTTCGGGGGTTTTCATATATGGGGGAGTGAAAATGCTATTGCATATAGTTCGTATATGACATTTTAAACTGGATACCATCCATAGCTTTTCATTAGACGGCTATCTAATAGCTTAAGTCGCATTAACTTTCGAAACACTTTGATTCTTATCATCTATGTCCTCCTCCGCTTTTGTATATCAGTACTTTTTCATAAAGAGACATGATGCAAACGAAGCCGTAAGAAATGCAGGATACTCTTTAGGAGCTGTAACAAGTCATAGTTACATAAAAAATCAACAACTTTGTATGCGAAGAGGCGAAAAGTTGCCATATGATAATGCGGTGATAAAAAAAACTTCATCGTTGACGAACTTGCAGTGCCCAACATTCACCAAAAAAAATTGAACTGAGTATGCAAATTTCTTCGCTTACTTTTGCACTAAGTATGTAAATGCATTCCGGCGCTCCGTGTACCCGATTTGCCATGCCTTAGAATGCAGAAGTACAAATAGCCGGTAATTGGATTAGTCTAAGATCGGCATCAATAGGCTTCATGTTTTGCAAAGTGTCAACTTAAGGAGAAGCTTGTCTTGGGGATGCGATACTTGTTTTGAATGTTTTCATAAACTTCCATTGCGAACTCTTTTAGACGCAATATTAAAGTTTTCTAACACTACTTGTCATAGTACAGTTGTCGTTATTGCGCATAAGAAAGTTCTCAGTGGAAATCGTTGAAGACATTTGTTTGTTGATCGAATTCATATCGAACTGCCCTATTCCGTATAGAATGGTGCTGTAAATCCTGCTGCTAATTTGCTTCATTCTTTCACTTACTCATATGCTTTATTTCCTTTTTTATTTCTTCTTCTTCTCAACAATTGCTTCCAAATGGAATTTCTTTGTTGTTTTTTTTTATTAGTAATAAATATATGTCTTTATTTTTATTCATTTAATTTAAATTCACAAAAGCGTTGATCTATCATCAAACATTTATACGTTAATTATGTGAATTGTTTACGAATACTCTTTGGCAATATTACAATAACTTCAAATCTCATTAAGAAAATGCAAACATTTATATACAAAGAGACGTGATGTTCACAGAGTAGAGTAATCTTTAATTTATCTCATTTAAAAATGAGGATCCAAAAAGCAAACTGTTCGAGGACAGAAGATCGANCCCGAGGAATGCGAACTTTACGATACGTCTAAAAGTATGTTGCACAATCTAAAGAGAAATTGCTACAATATCATTGATGCACAAAACGTATATGAAAAGCGCAAATTTACAATGCCGGCACCGAGATTCGTCACTCATAACGAACACATTAGAAATCGCCTCCACCGTAATCACCACCGTCAAAATCCCCTCCATAGTCGTCTCCACCACCGTAATCGTCTCCACCCCCATAATCATCGTATCCATAATCATCGCCACCACCATAATCGCCATCATATCCGGCATCATCACTGACAGCGTTATTATCAGCGTTATTGTCTTGACCAGTATTATTATCGTTCTGATTATCAGCATTGTTGCCTCCAGTATTATTATCCCCACCACCATAGTAGTTGTTGGTGATATAAGTATCGTTATCCTGTAATATATAACCTTGATACTCAGCAAGGACCTCAAACCTATAGAGGGCACAGGCATTCATGCAAATTTTCATATATTCATTCAATTAATATTCCACTCATGAATCTTACATTCTACTTTATATAAAAAGAGCAAAAATTTATACTCGTTACGACTACAAACACCTGATCAGCACAGATGCTCTCTGTAGGAAACCAATCATAGAACGTTGTAGAGTTTCGGGCTGACGACGTTAGGAAAGCCGATCTTACTCTGGCACAATATTCAACTCATGGATGTATTGGTATCTCTTGTATGTACCTGATTCACTGGGTGGCATTAGGTGAAAGTTCTATCTGTATTTCGTCTCTTTGTTTGTGACGCCTCCAATCTTCGACATTAGTGACGTGAACTTTGAAAAACGGTAAAATCACTCTCATGTTGAACATTTCGGTAGACACACTACAGCTTTCATTAATATGCAGAAAATTCCATCCAAAACTTTATTTCACTTCTTTTGAAAGCATACCTGGACATAGCCTCCTCCCATTCCCACGGGATAGCCTCCGAAGCCGTAGCTTGGATGCAAGCCACCACCCCAGAAGCTGCCGATTCCATAGCCCATCAGCGAGCCCATCAGAAGACCAGTGCCAAGACCAGTACCGAAGCCCGGACCACTACTGCCACTGTAGCCTCCTCCACCATCCTGAAAATCACAATTCACCTGCTTCTTCTTTCAATACTTGTCTCAAGAATGAAAATTCATTTGGTACCAGCTCGAATATTACTTAATAGGAAAACCCACAAACAATGACTCCCCATTTAATGCTGCGGAAAAATACACGTCTCCATGACGTCATGCTAAATTAAAGCAATCACTATTTTTCATGAGTGCTCATGATCTACGTAACAAGGCAAATCTCTTGTGAAAAGAATAAGATAGAAGAAGGCAGGCCTATCAGCGACAGCATATATGACGGGAATAGGAAGCAAACTAATTTGTGGTTATGAATGCGCAAATAAACACATACCCGAACAATGATAGTTGTGTTCCCTGGTCCACCTCCACTGTAACCGGATCCACCACCACCGTAGCCAGGACCACCGCGACCGTATCCTGGTCCTCCTCCACCGTAGCCGGGGCCACCAGCGTATCCCGCAATTTGTGGCTGGTATCCTTGAGGATACTGAGGTGGACCACTAACGGGAGTGACGGGAGGTGGCGCGTTTGGGTATACTGCTGGCGGATCTGAAGTACGATAAAGAGCGCAGGTTTCAGACTAAAAAGAAAATCATCTTAACCTAGGAAGATTTACATCCTGATTTAAGTTTGAGTTTCCATTTTCAATGCACTTCGACACAAGAATGCATTAGCTCACTGATGGCCGAAATTAGTGAGAAAGCAATTTCAAGTGTCATTGATAAACTTTGCCTTTGGCTATGCCCTTCAATCATGCATAGCTCTATATGATTTAGGAACATACTGTATGCTGGCGGTGGTGCTCCTGGTCCAGAAATCGGCGCACCAGGTTGGACTGGTGCATTCGGAGGTGGATTCGGTTTTGGTAGTGTCTTCGCGATCTCTGTGAACCATGACCTAGAAAAAGAAGCAATTCAATATTATCATTCAAAAAAGCAAGCACCAATTAGCCGAAAATAGTGTTCCACCTGCTAGTAAGAACATAACAACAAAACAATTATTATATATGCGAACGAAGGGTTATTTATGTTTCACTTGCTGCAAATGCGACCATTAATTAAGGAAGGTTTCGAAGTGCTCCAACAATGCTGAACCTGATGATTCCTTTTTGGGGAAATTAAACAATTTCTGATTTCTTCCCTAAAAATGCTGACATCTTAAACGATTCGCTGGATTTTAGACGAAATTCGTGAACAATTCGAACGATTTGTTTGAAATGGCCACTATTTTTTCGTTGAGTTCGAACTTTTCAGCGTAGTAGGCTTCTTTCATCTCGTTTCCGAGTGATGCCCATATGTAATAACTCGCACTAATATTTGATGGTAGGTGCTAATACATGCAAACCTAGGCGTTTTTATGCAATGTTTGATAGCTTCAGCATACAGCCCGAAGGAACTATAATATAGAGTTGGTGCAATCAATGCAATTAGGAGAATCACAGGTTGTTTGTTTTATTTGCCAAATTCCATATTAACTGGTTTTCATGCATGGCATTTAGAATTTCTTAAAATACTGCAATCTCCCTCCTTCCCCGAACCAGTCCACTCAAATCCATCTCCATCGCCACCTCTGTAAGCTGGAATAGTACGCCATTCAGTACATGATTTCGAAGGTTTACAAAGAGGTTGGATAGATTTCATCGATGCAACCAACTAATGGAACTTTATGTTAGGCCAGCAGTTGTAGCAGTGAAAAGACCTATAGCCAGGCATATCACATAAGTCGCCCCGACGAGTTCCCTCACTCACTTTGCATAAATTATTGATGACAAAGGCCATATTGTATTGTCTTTCAACAAGCAGCTTCCGCCTCTCGAATGCAGAAAAATGCTTACTGACCCCTTGCTTATAGATATTATAGTTTTATAACTTTATGCACAACCTCAGAAACATCTAAGAGCTGTTTCGGAGAAATTTACCCCATTCTTTGTCTTTATTTCTTTCTTTTATAGCTTTTTCATGAAAATGTACTTCTTTCGTTTTCTTTATTTCTCTCTCATTCGTAATAATAACATATTCTAAGAAAATTAATCGCTCATATCAACCCACTAAAAATAATTGAGTTTTCTAAACACATGGGAATCGGTCAACAAATTTTGTCTTCAAATCCTTCAGAAGTCGATTGAACGATTCAGAAATTCGCAGAGGTGGTCATTACATCTATCAGGTTTCATAACCCTAGATCTATGAATTTTAAGTGAGAAAGACAGTGAAACAGATGAACGGACAGGCAGACGGACGGAAACGCAGACAGACACCGACATATGGGCTTATATACTCGCAGATATTAGCTTATCAGACTGCCTTTTCCAAACGTAAATTTGTAAGAGCCCACACGAATCACACCATAAATAGGCAAATAGAACCAATAAAAAACCTACTCAAGGTCTGAGTCCGATGAAAATAGGAACCAATGCACTTTGCTAGCCTGTGGATCCATACCGATACCAACTAAATGATGCACTGAATATTTGTCGGGTAATTGTGGTCGACGAACTGAAAGGAATATAATTGTCATAGAAGAAGCTCTTGATTTCTTCAAAGAAACTGCGCATGTCTGAAGAAAAACTGCAATACCGATGATCATTTCTAGCGTATTGCCAGTGATTGGCTGAAATTGTTTCATATGGAATTGAAGCTTAGAGTCACAATTCGAGTTATTCGTCCTTTAGCCTTAACGAGAAAATAATAACACTCTATTTGAGATATTGCTATTCGACTTATACAGCACTCTAGAAACAGATTGCCTATACAGCAACAATTATGTCAACAAATTTAATTCACTTCCTTTGTTTTTTCAAAGGTTTGCCGTTGAGGCCGTACTTCAGCAGCTATACGCCGAAAACAAGCAGCTATAAAGCGCCATGAATACAATACCTGGCATTCTGTCGCATAGTAGACCAACGCAAATATATGGCACAACGTCCTTCAGCAGAACCGAGTCGATAGGATGTGAATCAGACTAAAATAAAGCGATAAGGTGACTGAGGAAACCGAACCGAAAAAGCCCTTACGAAACGGAGCAATTGGTGAGCTCTATTTGGAAATGGGTTGGATGATAGTGAGCTGAAAATTGGTAATAGTGAGAGATTTTAAGTAACGGTCTAAAATGCGCCTAACGACTCCAGCCTCTAATCACAATGCAAAATGTTTCAATGATTTTATCTACATCGCTAGTTAGATCTTCCACTCATCTAGTGAGTGACCAGGAAAGTTATAAAATCATTTTATTACTTTCGAATAACTTTTGGTTAACAAGTTTGAAGAGCGAGGAAAACGTTTCGGAGTTACTTTTAATAACTATTATTTTTGAGGAAAATTTATTTCCTCAGAAATGCTGGAACCCCTTTCAAACTGACAGAGACGCTAAGTGTTTAAAGAAGGACTTTCGTCTCGCATATATCTATCGTGATGAACGATCAAAAAAGCAACAGCGCGGCGATTAGGCAAAAGGCTCTAATTCATTAAGGAAAGCATATTCGTCTCTATCTGATCGAACTCTGGATCGATGACTCATACCTGGGCCAGCTCAATAAGTCGGGCAAGTTGGAAAACGTCTTAGGAAACAGAAATAACATATTTTTGTAAATCAGTTCAATGCGTACGTAAAGAAACAGTCGGAACTACCTCAAAGATGTAAAAGGAGAGTGAGGGTTTTGCTGAGCCCACGCTGAGTAAAACCGTCCCACAAACCAGAAATCCAAAAAAGGGGAAAACATGGGAAATCATAAATTGGCAGATTGGAGAATGGAGAAGGATTATTTCTGAACTAAAACTCAGAATAGATCTATGCATATATTCTGCAAATTTCGTTCGAGTTAACACAGTGGATTTCAAGTGAAAATAAGCAGACTGATAGGCATTTGCATCTGCAATATGCGATTTTCTTTGAAGAAATACGATTGCTGTTGAGGGAAAAAATTCTGGCATTATAGGTCGAAATGAATAGAAATGTGCCAATTTAAGTGACGGCACAATCAATCAAATGACGCAGAAAATTGCGGTAAAAATACGTTTCATCGATAATGAATTACAATAAAAAAGAAATTAGTTTTTTCCGTCGCCACGAACATTGACCACGTTTTATAAAGTAATTTTAGCAGTTAATAGTAATGTCGCAATACCTTTTTCTCATACCATGAAAGTGTAGAGTCACTGAAGAGAACTGCATAGCATTCTTTCCATTTTTTACTTAGTAGTCCGGTCTTGAATCGCAGTATTGTGCCGTCTTTCACTTTTCGTGCATCCATATCTAAAAGTACAATCGAATTTACATATAGCAACAATACTTTCTATAGCGATACAGCCTATTCAACAACACAAAATATATAACCTGAAAGGTGACCGATGCAGAAGAGAGATGATATCAACTTCGATTGCAATGAGGTAAACAAGCTGCAGAGATGAGGAATACAAGTAATATGTTTCAAATAAATTACAGACAAAATTATGAAACAACAGTATCATGTTGAAATGTGGTTCAAATAATTTGTAATATGAATGCAACTTCTACAGTTAGAGAGCCTTTCGATTTGCCAATTCAGACATAATCCGAGCCGATTGATTACTCAACGTTCGATTTTTTTTTCTACTCAGTCAATAGACGCTTATTTGTTATAGCTGTTCTAGAATCTGCACGTTTTATTTAACGGGAAACCGGTTGTTAGTGTATATGAATTGCTGCAAGCTGGCTTATTGCATGTCCTCTTCTAGCCGTTTATAATCCGCTCTTGCAAATTTGCACCTATGAAGGGCATTATTGCAAATGTCATGCCTACATCTACATGTATGTCTGATTGCCTGGCATTTTCGGTTCGAAAACTACGAAAGTTATATGTCCTCTTCTAGCCGTTTATAATCCGCTCTTGCAAATTTGCACCTATGAAGGGCATTATTGCAAATGTCATGCCTACATCTACATGTATGTCTGATTGCCTGGCATTTTCGGTTCGAAAACTACGAAAGTTAGAACTGTAAGATATGTTGAGTATAATGCACACCATACAGTTACTCCTATACCACCCTGCATGCTGTTCAATCTTTTTCCGAATGAGTCATAGACATTTGTAAGTGCCAAAAAGTTTCTGTTTTTTCAAGCAAAATACTGGTCGGATTTTTCAAAAACATTGCAGCATTATTTCGAATATTATGATATTGCTTAGGACGGTATGGACCTGTAATAAAGCAATTTAAACCTGCATAATAGCATCTACTCGTTGCAATGATTGAAACTATAAGAACGCCGTAGCTGAGGGTTGCAATCTTTTCAAAACACTTCCTGTGAAAGAAAGTCAAAAGGTCAAAGTGCAAGCTCCTGTTTGATTGCGAGCCGTCAGCTGTTACTGCATAACAATCGTTGATGGAATAGCCGACAAACTTTGCAGTTTATAGGTTGTCCAAAGAGTCTATAGCTCCATAATGCTACCGAGATGAACGATATAAGAGCAATATTATAAAAAATCTTTAAAGATGCGTCTATTTTCTAAAGAGAAATACGGCCTATTTGAAGATTTATTAAACTATCAATACAAATGAAACAACTCATGCTCATTCAATAATCATTATTGGAGTATTTCCAACGAAATTTTCGATACGATTCTGTGAAAAGAATGGAAATTAATGCAGTTTTCGATAAACCAATTAAACATGAACAAGTTCCTATTAAAAATATTCAACTTCGATGGAACATCGATGAATAAAAAATTCCGAACATTTATTTATGTGAATATTTCTTTTTGTAAAAAAACTTCAATTTTCAAATCAACGCATAGAGTGAGGATTCTTCAAAAATACTGTTGTTAAAGTCGCTTAAAGCAACAAGACAACCGAAAAATTTTGGCTGCTAAATGACTTTAGCCTTAGGAGCGTTTCTTTTTTCGTTGAATGCATGGGAGAGAAATTTTCATTGCTAGACTGAATGAGGAGCGATCGTTAACTAGAGGAAGAGTTCATTAACGAAGAAAAGAAATGCATGCAGTATTAAAGAAATCGTTTCAATGAGCTACAGCTAACACATTGAGGTGGTCAATGGCTTTTCAATTCAAATGTGGTCGCAGTGAGCTTTCAGTGAAAGGAGGACACCAAACTATTGAAGTTTTGATCAACGTCGATAATCAGCAAAAAAAGCGTTCAATGGACTTTTGGTTTGGCCATATTACGAATCGTCCAATCGGAAAGAATGGGAATGGGATGGACACGATTCTGCACCTCGCCTTCGCTTTAAAACGCTTTCGTAGTCGACAGCTCTGCACGACAGTTTGAAGTGCTTATCTCTGTATGTGATGACAAAGTGGGATGCTTAGCGAACTACTCAAGTGTCTTGACAGTAGTACCTCAGCCGATTTTAAGGATAGCAAAATAATCATCAGAAAAGTTTTCCAAGTGAAGAATTGTGCCTATTACAAGAACCGTTAAAACAATGCCGCCGACTGCAGGATTCTAATGATAGCCATCGAACTGGAGTGACTGAGGCCAAGGCGGACGCGAGAGAGGAGAGGATGGTTAAGAAGGAGATTTTCTAACGAGGAATGTTTGGGGCGAGAAAAATTTGGGGAAACATTTTTGAAGTTTTCAAAGATGAGGAACTCACTACCATCTTCAGTGGCAGACCCAACGTCAAGATCACCTTCTACCCCTATCCCAGCTTTTCTTTTCCATCGGTCACTGTTTTAAGATACCCTGTTATCCTTCATGCGTTCGACAAAGCTGTTGTGGAAGATAGTTAGCAACACTTATCGAGAAGCGTTCATTCAAGGGAAGATAAATTGAAGAAAATTCGCTATGAAGGTGAATAAGCAACACAAGAAGCATGCGATAATAAAAACAATGACGACAGATATATTCGTGGTGCAGCAGAAATTGCCAATAGGGAAATCGATAAGCACTCCGCCGACGTCACGATGCGTATTCTGCAAATAGCCAGCTGGCTGGCTAAACAGCTGCTAAATTCAGCCTCTATTTCGCAATACCATCGGCTGGAGTCAAACACCTGAGGTTATTTATATAGCATCTGGTATGGCGATTCACATGTAACAGAATAACACTAGAGAAGAGAAGCGGATACTAGTAGCTTCAGTGGTTGACAAATAAAGAAGCGAAGCAATGGACAAAGAAGGAATTGAAGAGACGCAGAGTGTAATGAAAAATGAAAAGCAAAAGCACAGTTTCTTAAACGGAGACAGCTAATCCCCGCATCTGATTCTTATGGCTTCTAATTTTCGATTTTCAACATCAATGAACATTTCATCACAATAGTTTGTGGTTCACTGTGATGTTCGATAGTTTGTTCAATAAATGTTCGATGCGAAATTATTTTCAAGCAACGAAGAAGATGATAATGAAGGGTGAACTCCGATAACATTGCAGTGTCGGGAAGGTTGAAAGGAAATCTTGTTGGAAACTTGTGCGAACAAAGGAAACACAGGAGAAAATAAACGATCTTTTCGTTCAAAAAAATTTTATTTTTTTTTGTCAAAATCAATCCAATTCAGTTCTTCTGAAAATCCAAAACTTAACTGAAAAGCAAGACTTGACGATTCTTTTACGCCTTTATGATAGAAAAAATTGGATTTTCCTTTGTTATGACATAAAATTTCGCAATTGAATCCGTATTCTTTGCATTCTTTCTTATGATCTGATCCGCTAAGAGTTCTGTGGATAGACGAGGTGAATCATAAAATAGCGAAACGATGATATAAAAAGACTGTGTTATAAAAATTTTTATATAAATTCATCTTTTACGACTTTATGATAAGAAATTTTCCATTTAGCCTTTGGGGTTTAGATATGGAAATATTTCCTATATGGGCCATCGATTCGAATATCTTACCGAGAGAACAGTCACAGCCTCTCAAAATATTCAATAGTCATAAAACTTATCAGAAGAGAAATAAATTTGAATTGTTTTAGAATATTTGATGAGAACTGTACAACAATTATGATAGAAAGGAAAAAATATGCGAAACGAATGATGAAAAACATGAGCGAAAGATCTTAAGAGGAGGGATATTTATGAAGGAATTTTTTCTTCTAAAACGTTTAGCAGTTGGTTCAATCGTTTATAAAATAAATATGCTTATATTCTAGGTATTGTTCGGTCTGGAAGAACAAAGAGCTTCGGGTAATCAGCATACTTAAAGAATGTTTTTGAAAAGCTCATAGGATCTTTTTGGATTGCTTATTGACACAATCACTTCTGCACTGAATAATTCTTGATAAATTTCGATAATCTGTTAGAAAATTTCAATCAAAAAATTTAGTTGTCGCGGATTATCTTTCCTCATTCTGTCTAATCCCACTCCTCATCGTTCGACCATTAATAACAGAATCGACAGCAACAGAAGGAAACTAGCGCGAACAGCACCAAGGAAACGATGGGATGCACAGCTTATAATATCATAAGTAAACAAACCTTATAAAAGGCAGAGAAGTTATAATTATGGCTGAAATTGGGTAAGGGAGGAGATAGAAAATATTCTTTACATAGAAAAATCTCTCTAAGTAATATACCTCGTCCATCATGAAGGAGTATTTTCGCTTTAGGCGACATTGAGCATCATTTACTTGCTTTAGAGCATCAGTGCATTAAATCAGCAAAGGGTGAATTATCTACGACTGCATTGTTTCCGTTTTGGCGAGTACTTTCGATAAGATATAATAATTCGGTTGAATCTAGATTATTGAATACTTCGATAACAGGTTATTACACGAAAAACGGAGGGAAAAAACCTATTTTTTTTACCAAAAAGAGGCCTAAAAATATTGTGATATGGTAATAGAGTTGTGTCTTAGGCCTTATATTGCTAAGACAAGTATTATTACCGATTTCAAAGACGAAATTCTGTTTATATGCGTTAAACAGCATCAATATCATAGCATTGTGTGTTAACGCTTCTGCTTTTGCAAACCAATGAAAATATTGTTTTAAAAAAATTTACTTGAGAAATTTATCAAAAAATCTCAGTGAAAAAACTCCCTGACAATAAGTCGAGGTAAAAATTTCCCAGATGGGCAAAAATCTATGAAAAAGATCACACTTCAAAATATAAAAAAGTCATGTAAAACCGATAGAATGGAAAATAAACGGCGACTATGCTTTGAAATGATTATATAACTTTGAAAAATTAGCAAAAAAAAAAAGACAAACCAGCAGCGGCGACTGAGTTATGCGAGCAGCACATCTAGGCTCATATAATTTGTGATATCCTAGCAACGAAGCAATAGCGAATGCATCAATACAACTCTTTGAGCGCTATTCAATCGATTGAGCGCTATTCATTCAATCGAGATTTTACTTAACTCAGTTTATTGTCTTTTCAGTGGAAAATTTCTTCAAAAATTACGTTAATAATAGTGATCATTAACTAATGATATCCCATTTCAATTGCGTGCAATTTCGCCATTTTTCTTCAATCAAATAATTTGAACGACACAAAGATTTTTCTAGAAAATCATAAACAATATGAAAATAATTTGGAAAATTTATAATCAATGAGAAAATATTAGAGAGTTCAAAAGATGCGATGAATTTTCAGCAAAATATTTTCAAACGGTTTAAGCTGAGACCTAAATCGTTGGCTCAAGCAATTGCCAAGGGATTGTAAAAGAAGGCACTCTTTACTGTTTACTGTTTTACTTGAATATGTAACATCGTTACTGCCTTACTATAATACTGTGATACCGTCTTATTGTTAAACTGTTTTCCTGAATGGTGTCTTACTCCTGAACTTAAAAAAGATCGCTAAATTTCCTCTATTCCTCCATTTAAGAAGTCTTCAATGTATCTAAAGCAGTTTCTATATGATAGCAACCACACTCATGGCAACAATGTTGTTATGAATTAAGCTGCTCTAGAAAATGCTGTGAGAAGACCGAGCGATTTCGAAAATGGTCTTTGCCTCTGATTCATCCACCATTTTTTTTCAGTATAGCATTTCCGGAATACTGAGGTCTTTAAGGAACCTCATCTCCCGCTCTCCGCGATGAATTCGCCCCTGGAAAATTCAATCCTCGCCTATTTCCTAAAGGAGATTTTCAAATGATTTCGACAGAGAATTTTCCAAAATTCAGCTAATATGACGCGCTACAAATTCCGCTGGAAAAATTTTTGACTGGCATCAAAAAAAACTCAGGGATGAACGCGATCGAGCGAAAAAGACAAAAACATCCGTTCCACTATAGTGAAATAAAATAACTGGCCAACTATGATGATTCTTTCTTTTCTATTTCTAGACAGTTCAATTAAATATACATTGCAGTTCAATAGGGAGATCGTGAGTCTCAGCTTCTTCCTCGTTTATTGCAAAAAGTTATTCAAGTTAGGGCTTAGTTTTACACTAATCTACCAGCTTAGTTGAAGGCCATTCTTGAACTGGCATTCAAAGTTTGAATCAAAGGGGAATCGGTCATATTCTACAAGAATAGAGTTTACTAATAGATCAGCTAAATAATATGACAAAAATAAGCGTGTCAAAACTGGCCAATTTCAACATCAACAAAACGATCTAAAAGAAAAGGTGCGACTTGTGAGCCACTTGCAGCTAGCTGCCTTATATTCGGCAATACACACGGAAACTAACCACTGCATGATGTCACGAGAAACACGTCACGTCGATGAGTCATCAAATTTCGAAAACTAGTAATTACTTCTTGTTGGGAGGAGCCACTTTTCGATTTTGAAGAGATTGAGTGAATGCTATAACTCTGTTTTTATGGCTCAAAGTGACATCTTTTAGTTCGAGCATTTTTTAAAGCGATTATTGCAACATATTGTGGAAGCTGCTATTATATGGTTCTTTACTTGTTTCCTATATAATATGACATGAACGAAGCAAAAGAGCATAAAATTTTTAATAATACAGAATTCACCGCTCAGAACGCCTCCAAAACAAGTTTTCATCGCAAGTAATGGAGTTCTGTGCGCATCCACTAGCTTATTGATTCATTGCGCAGCAACGTTTACGAAAGCGATGCCAATTCCAGCCGGCTGTCATTCGCGTTCGTCTCTGTAAACACGCCCACTTTGTTTATTATGTTAACTACCGAATTTGCCATGTTCCAATACGACATAGGTAGGACAAAACCATAAGGCATTCACCTTGTACACATTAACACTCCTACTTTTCGGGAATCTTGGCCGCTTTTTCTTTGGTTGAGATTTACGACACGCTAAATTTGACTGATCCCGCAAACCATATTCCACCATCTCTTCGCGATGCGGAAGAGGCAACGGCATCCGGGGCTATACCAGCGGAGCGTCATGCTTTGTCAGGTCCTACCATGTTGTCCCCATGGGTCAAAGGGTGACGACAGCGTCTCAGGTCTCCAGTGACCATCCCGGCTGAGCCTGGAAAGGCAAACCGCGGCTATGGGGTCACTAGGTCTTGCAATCCGAACGTCACTGCCGCAAATCTTAATTGTTAAAAGGTTTTTGGTAGAAATGCAAATGGAATTCGACAGATCAGCGCCGACCCTTGCTTCATTTCGTACAATTGTTCACTACACTGGAGAGCGCATTGTGTGAACGTCGCGTCTATGCATATCTAAATGTGTATCTGTCGTCTATCCATCCAATGGCTTCAATTCATTGGCCAAAAAAATTTTCAACAGTGAAATTTAGTGGCCATATGCAATCTATTAGACTGGTTGCACAGTGCAATTATAAAATTCACAAGTCAAACTTTGCTATAAAAGCTATTGTATTGCAATTGCAATCGTAAATCTGTCAATTTGATGTGGAAAATAAATCAATTATTCTATATTTTATCTTTCTTTGTGAATTTTCAACACTGCGAGCTTTATATTTTATCTCCAACACAAATATATAATAAAATTTCTTTATGGGTCTTCTATTAGAGCCATTTATTGAGTTATTTTTTCAAGAAGAAGACGTAACAAACATCGAAAATAACATTTTATTCATAAATCTTTTCGAAGCGATATTTCTTTTTAAGAACGCGTTTCTTTGAAAGTGACTGTCTTCGTATTTGTGAGTATCCGTTGAATGATCTCCCTTCGATCGGCCACATATCGATGTGTCAACACGAGCAAATAGAGATTTGTTCTGCAATCATCAGTCTCGGAAAGCGTCGTTTAAAATTTACACATAATCGAAATATTCACTCTACCTTCTGCTTATACTTCTTAAAGCTAACGCGGTAATGGCCTAGATACAATGAGTAGAAGGTAAATGGCGATCGTATCATTGTTAGAATTTTAATATTACGAGGAAGAAGCAAAGGAGGAGTCAGAAAATGAAAAAAAAATCAATTACTAGAAAATAGCACAACCCCCCATCGTGCCTAAGGCTCTCGAGTCGTGCTATGCATAGTGCTCAAATCTTAATATCAGATCTATTTAAACAGTCAGTAGCAACAGAGCTCAAAAAATGTTTTATTGCAGCTTCTCTCGAATGGAACACATGAAGTCTTCTTTCCCATGAATTTCTAGGTAAAAGAAAATTGAGAAAATAAGGAAACGAACGCAGTGAAGAAGTAGAATAAAAGAGAAATGAGGGCGGACACCCAAATAAGACGTGAACCAATTGCGTTGATTGTTATTATAGCTAGAATTGCAAGTGTGAAGAAGCCAACCAAAGTGACAAGAATCACCAATTGTGGTACCAATAATCGTGGTCTGATCAACTAAAATCGCATCATACTTTCTTATATTTGTTCCTCGTCTATAAAATATTGCGCAAAAAAAGAGATTGAAAAACCGATGAATCATAAATACAAATGTATTTTTAACAGTACTTCTCATATTTCATTAATTTACCATCGGTATTAATGTAGTTGTTTTGAGTGTGCGGGGGAAGGGGGGGGTTCAAATGCCATTCTTATCGTTATGTGGTGATATGCGGGACTCTTTCTCCCTTTAAATGACTTTTTGTTGCTTTCACCGCTAACATGTTAAGTTCGTTTAAGAATCTTTTTTTTTCAATGGCACAAAATGAAACTCAACCTACTCCGACCTATTTATCGAAATTCGTTGCTTAATCAAAAAAAAGATCCCAAATCTTTTAACTTTCGAATTTGCATCTCTATCGTTGCAAACCTAATTGCTATTTTGGTAACTCAACTCTTCCATCATAGTAATAATCATTTAATAGGACGTTAAAGACCTTCTAGTGAGCTAAACGCAACTCAAAGATTTAAACACAAATTGAATATGAGAACAATGCCTATCTTTGCTTCAAACAATCTCAACAAACGATGCTTAACACATCATTCCAAACTCATTTTCAAAGTTTATAAGTTAGCTGAATTACTTTCACTTCTTTCAAATGTACACGTAGAAATGAGGATATCGTCGATTATCTATACGCTATAGCAGTCTCGTCAAGTATCGATGAAAAATATTTATAGCATACCTGTGTGCCTAGAACCGTCAGTCCGACAGTGATTATATGAACTGCATGAATCGCAATCCACGTGAAAATTGCTGTTTCGTAGTATCGAGCATAGGAATTCGTTTTCGTTCTTGAGTAATGCTGCAAATTTTATATTTGAATGAAGTGGGAATAAGATGATGTCAGTGGAAACAATTGAAAGTAACAGTATCCTTTTTGGAATTATTCGCCTATGGCTTCATTGTTTTGTTAGTTTGGAAACCTTCGCTAAGACTTCCGACTTCCCATTGATTGGACCATGAGGCTATCATATATGTTGTAACATTTTTAAATTTCTTAAATTCATAGAACTTCTTATTAAACAACAAAGTTGTTTTGCTCATCAAATGATAAAAGGCTGGGTGTTCCCATGCTGTCGCAAACTCTAATCATTCATTATACATCCCTAGAAGGTTTACTGGGAGAGCAACAACCATTATGCCGTGCTCTTCGATTCCTAAATTAAAAAGTTTCTGGTTTAGCAAATGCTTGCTTCGAAGCTTAAAACTGAATCCGCAAAATTAGACGGAAGCATATGGGACAAACAGATCGACACAAAGTGTATTGTTAAATAAGTGTTGTGTCGTAGCGAGATAAATGTTACAACATCGTTGAAACATAAATTTTGCAGAGTTCATTGTCACGAAGAAATGCTTAGCAAATGCTTCACATCTCAATGAGAAAAAGTTTTTTTCTTTTCAATTCTGCAGCAAGTGAAAAGCATCCGTTCTATGAACAGTGCATTTATTTCGTGTAGATTTTACGTTTAACATTCTCGAAACGATTGTTGAGCTTTTTAACGTTAAGTGAACGCTTCAATTTAAACACTTCTTTGCACTCACTACGATAGCAAAATTGCTATAATTGGCAACTACTAAATCGAGGATGGCAACTAATAATGTGGGCATCTCCATAAGTCACCTTTCGGAATTAAATTAGTAATGGGGGGTATTTCCTGTGAACAATTTATTAGATTGGTGGCGTGTTTGTGAAGCTCTGCAATACTTTCAATTTATCCTCATAACATGTAACGGTAAAGTATTATGCACATAGTTTCCGACCTGATATTGTGCTTGGCGCATTCTGCTTGGCAACATTATGTATATGTACATATATATATATATATATATATATCTCCGTCTAACTGATATTTGGATAGAAAGAAAGGAGAGAATGTGAAGCGATGAGCTGTGTTGTCGGCATAAATGACGGAAATGTTGAAATGTCAACCTGGAGGAGCTGTCTATAGATTGGTGATTTATGATGTAAATTCGGATATAATATCAGCACAACACCAAGTCCAATAGCCAAAAGGGAGGCGATTATCGTTATAGGACAATGTACCAGCAGTAATGTCTGAAAGTGATCATTAATCGAATCACCAAAGCTACTTAAAATGATACTTAAAAACGATACTTAAAGTTCTCGGAGTCTAATCTCTCAAAAATTTGACTAAGAAGTTTTATCATGAGACGTTCAAAATTTCACTCACAGCTTTTCATATGGAGCTGTTGTTTCTCAAGGGCAACAACACTTTCTATTAGTAACTTTTGTTGTTTAGTAATTTATTTCTGAAAAATGAAACAAAAAAAAAATCAACAAAACAATGTGATATCTACAAAGCAATAAATTAATTGCGTAATTCGCGGCATGAATTACAACGATGAGTGCTTCTATTTTGAGTATGCCTACGATACTAATGAACTTCGTGAACAGGATGCATTTATGTTTTACAGGATTTAAAACGTTTTCTTTTTGCAGATTCCTGTGTCGGTCGCTCTTAGGACAACCGATGAATATGTAAAGAAGTTTTGTTCCCCATTTTGGTCTTTTGTTCTGGTTGCGTCCAATTTGCCCGACTAGGTTTTCTTTAGAAAGGAATGGAACCTTTGTAGAATAAAACACTTTTAAACATTGCGCTAAAAAGAGTGCTAGCAATTCGTTGAACCTATGGAGCAATTTAACATTGTCACTCTACCATAAAGGTTTATTCATGCAAACATCTATTTCAAGGACAACTGCATTTTTAATGCTCTTCAACCACAATTACCTGCTATGTTGCTTATATAAACATATAGTCGAAGCACTGCAAAATACTTTTAAGCTGATTGTACAACAAAGAAGCATGATTGGTGGATTAATACATCGCATTTAATTTCCCAAGAAAACGTTTTGTTTGCAGTGGAAGCAAAAATATTTTTAAAAAATTGCTGTCAAATATGCTTCAAGATATACTGCTGATGAGGAATACAATCAATAACGAGTTTTATTAATGGCTTAACAAAGGAATAAAAATTATTCATCTGTTAAACTCAATAAAAACAATTCATACAAGAAAATACTATATGCGAAATATATGTTGTTTTATGCATATTTCGTTAGGAATTGTTAATGGAATTGTTAATAAATATGAATAGAAGTTAACTTCGGGACATATTATGGGAACTAAATATTTGAACAAAAACGTTAAGAGAATGCAAAATTTAAAAAAAATGAGATTGGGACCAAACACATTATTCAATGATTCAAAATAAAAGTCGAAAAGCAAATCATAATGGTTATGAGGAATATGCCAAATATTTAGCATTGAGAAAGACCGAGAAAAAATAAGACGAATATGAAAAAAATCAGTTTAAAGAAATTAAAAATTTACGAAAGTTATAATATATCGATGATGTGTACAGGACTATAAATGTATATTAGAAGGAGGCAAAAGATAGTTTAATTTAAATGAAATTGCCATATATTTCAAAGAAAGAAATGCTTTCTATCTATTCGATGAATTTTCTCAACAATGCACAACAACAAACATTATCATCTGATGTACAAATCAGTAGAAATAAAAATATTCTGTTACGATTGCCGTTGTGTATTTCGGATTTGAGTTCAGACATTGTTATCAAATCCTATTTTGCATAAAATATTTAATAAAGTGATGATATTTAATTTGAATTTTTTAGCAGAAGTGCTCAAAAACGATCTTATTAGGCATTCGGTGGAAGAGAAAATGATGAACGATTACCTGAACATGAATACCACATCTTCGATGATAACGGACATCAACAAATTCATCGGGCACAGCGTAGGGTGAGGGCCTCATAGCTTGCAGTGGAGCGCGACAGCTGATCCGTAGCTCGCATTACACCTCTCTACCGAACCGTTCCTTTCAGCACATATGAATATTGACCATTGCACTTCAAGTGCACCAGCCGCCGTTACTTCAGGTATATGCAGTCCCATCCCATCATAAACCTGTGAGGGCTGTCAGCAGCTTATCAGATGACAGCATCGAAGAGTGCGTAGGCAACATCATAGAGGAGAGCCGACAAATCCACCTGCATTGTAAACACTGCCATAACTTCGGCTGGGATTGTGTAAAACGTTCAGAAATTCGATTCTCTTCAAAGTGCTGGACGTATCAGCTTCAAGAGCTTCATAAAAAATATACACGTTACGCAAGCTATACAATGTACATGAGATTTGAGCAAATACTTTCAAAACATATAGTTCCTCAGTAAGTCGCACTGAAAATAATCTACTGAAGTATGATACTACAAGAGAATATTTCACAAAAATACGCCTTCTAGTTGCACAAAAAACCATTTAAATTCCACTTTAAGGCGGAAATGCCGACGAAAGTGAAGTTTAATGAAATAATGAACGAAAGTAAAGTTCAATGAAATAATGAACGAAAGTGAAGTTCAATGAAATAATGAAATAAGCGTTTTGAACATCGATTCTCTTATCTGCAAATCGTCTACCCTCAAAGCGTAGCTTTTCAAAACAAAAAAGCCTCATATATACACAGTGTGCTTCAATGACAAAATTACTTAAGGTGGCAATACATATACATTGCTACGATCCATCTTTTGAAGCTATACAAGTAATAATCTGCGAATATGTTCATCCGGCTTTTGCTATAGTAATTAAGAGCTGTGATCGAGCGCATTATGATTTAAGGAAAAGCATGGTACTACCGTGATCCCTTGAATTGAGGTGAAGTGTACTTGGTCAAGAGGGTATCTGATGAGGCTTTTGATGTAGTTTGAGTTCTATATATGGTGATTTTTTTTTTTTTTCTACGTTTCCTCACTTATAGATGACTTTTCATTTTGGCTTCTAAATGGAATTTATTCTTTGATTTATTTGACCGAATCTCCTAACCGCTTCCATGCAACTTTATCGCCGTATTTAAATTCCTTAAACAGCAACGCAAAAAGCATGGCGCTTGCTTTTATAAACGCAGTCGAGCTCAATGTTGCATTTCTATGCGGAGAAATGCGAACAAAAAAGGTTTATTTTTTGGCATAGAACATGGAAATTCACAGTTACGCACTCTGATGATGTCACACTCGAGCGCATGTAAAAACGTTTACTTCTGCACTTCAACCAACGAAATCTCAAACGGAGTGAAATTTCATACCGAAAAATTTCACTTCATAGACACTTTCTAACACCAAAAACCTTCCACCGTTGATGCTTGATAAACATAACAAATGTCTTTCGCTTAGCACAAGTCAAGATGAGCCTCTCAAATACTATGGTTTAGGTGGAATCTGCAGTTGAACATATTGATACTATGGCAAACGGCTTTCATTTTGCACCCTTCATGATTTCGTTTTTAAACTTTGCTCGAAACTTAGCTCAATACCGTGCTCCACTCTCCGGAGATCGGTTGCATTAGACGTTACAGATTTTTTACACAGCAATCGATTTGAATTTAAAAAGACAAGTGTTCTGCAGTAATCACTCTTGTCGTTCTACGTTAACGAAGAGACCAGAAGGTAAGAAGTTCCCTACATTTTCGTTGGAACGTTCTTCGGGTAGAACACTTACCAAAAAAGTCCTTGGGGGCGAATAATGGCTTCTTTGCCTGACATTCGCACTTACTTTGTGCTGGAACCTCATTATTATCTCACCATCTTCCCCGCCGAGGTGAATCTCAACAAGCCAGATTGCTTCTCGATGAAGAATCCTTCTTGGCTAGTTGTTGAGCACATTTCAATGTGAAAAGTAGGCGCTTTATATATGGCAAATGGTTGTCGGTGATTAAGTAAGCATTTCGAGATTATCGTACTTTAAATGACGACAAAGCTGATCACCACCTTTGTAATTACGCCTATGATGTTTCGAAGCCTGAGGTTCACATGTTTTGTGCGCTATCAACATGTACGTAACGTTGGTACTTGACTGTGCAATGAAATTTCTCTAATATGGAGACTATTCAACCGATTATTCATTCAGATAAAGCTCAAAAGAAGTTTTTTCCCATTAGGGCAGCACCGCAACATTGTAGCTTAAATGGCTCTTTCATCATATTGAAGGTCGAACATCGAATCCAAAGAGCGACTGAAACTCTCATACTGTGTGCAAAAATTATTTCCGGCTCAGAAGAAAGAACCTTTTATTAGCGTGCAACTGCAATATTCATCCATATAAAAATCAAAAACCTCTCAAAACGCATGGCGTTAAAGGTGTTTCGCGGTTTGTGCGTCATTCGAGTGACTTTTTCCTCATCAAGTGGTCCCCAACTAGAACTCGTTCCTTAATCCACTAAAAAAAATATTATGATAAGCGAGTTTAAACATATGAGGGATGAAATGTATTCAATAAACCTAGTAGAAGTCAAAGGAAATAATGTATGAAGTTCTGGTACTCCTTCGGCATTTCACCCATGTCTCGTCAATTTCCATATCATCGCTGTACATGTATGCTGTTAGTTTGTTTTTCAAAATTGTTGGTTTTAAACGTACTTTTTGAATGATCCTGCCAGTGATTTCATTGAGCTTTTGAGAACTAATATGCAAATTTTTTTACTTGCCCCTTGCATCTTCATATCTTTGATCTATGTTAAAATATTTTAAAATACCCAGTCAAAGTCAAACATTTAATTTTTTTTTCACTTAGCCACTTCCATCAAACCGTTTCACGGCACAACGCTTTCAGAAGAAACGAATGTTTGCTTCTCATATTTTGTAATGATTCTTTGAGGCAAATGTTTGTTTAACATAGCTCTAAGAACATCATCATCTAATGGTCTCTAAAATGCAGCTGTCAGATGGCTGACTCGCCATAAGCTCATCCCTGAAAGCAGTGAAAGGAACAAGAAGTTGAAGCAACTCATATGAAACTGGGCAAGTTTCAACCAGTTCCCGATTCTGCTCGACATCTCAGCTACAACTACCTCCAGAAACGAAACTGTGAGCATATACACCCTACTAACAAATCAATTTCACCTCAAACGATTACTCTTTCTCGGTGAGGTGCATGAACTTCCCGAGCGATACCGTCTAATCGGAAGCAGATGGAAAGCAGATTTTTGGAAGTCATCAATCGGGATCGCAGTCAAAAGAAGAATTATGAAGAACCCTTTCCGGAACAGGCGGTTGAATCCTTTACATCATTTCGAAGAAATTTTCCTGTGAAGTTCTGACTCTTTTCAACACAGACACACAGACAGATAGATGGACAGACAGACAGACAGACGGACAGACGGCAACAGAGAGACAGCGGACAGAGAGACAGACAGATAGACAAACAGAAAGACAGACAGACAGACGGGTGGATGGACAGACAGGCAGACAGAAAGACAGGCACACGGACGCGAAAAAACAGGCACGCGCAGACGAACAGGCACACGGACAGGCAGACAGGCGGGTAAGCCTACAGATGAACGGGTAGACACTTAGACACAAAGACAAACAGACAAAGAGGCACACAGGAACATAGACACGAACAGAACACGAACAGACAGTGGGCAGGCATGGAGACAGACTGAGAGACAGGCACACAGACAGATACACACAGACACGCAGACAGACGGGCAGACACACGGAAAAGACAGGCAAAGAAAGACATGCAGGCACGGACAGACACGGACAGACACAGACACAAGGACCTAGGGAGACAGACAGACAGACAAAGAGACACAGGCAGCCTGACACGGACAGACACGCCGACGACAGGCAGACAGGTTTTCCTTATGTTTCTTTCTGTCCGTGCCTGTCTATATCTGCCTGTGTGCGTCTCCGTCTGTCTCTGTCTGTCTGTCTGCCCCCACCTGTGTGCCTGTGTCCACCTGCTTCTGTCTGCCTGTCTGTCTGTCCTTATCCGCCTCTCCGTTTTTTTGCCTCTCTGTTCATGTCTGTCTATGCGTGCTCACGTCTGTGTCTGTCTGTTTGTCTTTGCCCGCCTGTCTGTCGGTGCCTATCTTTTGAGTGTCTATCAGTCAGCGTTTACCTCTTTGTGTCTGCCCGTTTTTCTGTACCTGTCAGCGTCCGTCAGTTCCTCTCTGCGTCTGCCTGCCTGTGTCTGATTGTCTGCTTGTGTCTGCAAGTCTGTCCACGCCTATCCATGTTTGTCTGTTTGCGTCTGTCTGTCTATCTATTTGCTGTTTGTTTTTCTGTGTCTGTCTGTGACTATCTGTCTCTGCCTGTATCCGTGTCTGTCAGTGTCCGTCTGTGCCCGTCCGTGTCTATATGTATGTGTCTGACAGCCCGTATATATCGCCTGTCTGTCTGTTTGTCTGTATGTCTTTGTCTGTCTGCGTCCGCTGCCTCTGTCTGTATGTCTGTCGGTGTCCGACCGTGTCTGTGTCTGTCTGCGTGTCAGCTTGCGCTCGTCTGTTTGTGTCTGCTCCTGCCTGTCCTTCTCTGCCCGCTCACCTGTCTGTCTGCTTGTCTGTCTATGTTCGCGTCTGTCTGTCTGCCTGTTAATCTATCTGGCCTGTCTGTCTGTGTCTTTCTGTGTATGCCTGTGCCTGTCTGCCTCTTTTAGTCGGCCCATGTGTGTCTCTGTCTGTTCGTCCGTCTGTGCTCGCCTGTTTGTGTCTGTCCGTCTGTCTGCGTCTAACCGTCAGCCCGTGTCTGTCTTTGCCTTTTTGTGTCTGTTTTTTCTGTCTATGCCTGTCTGTGTATGTCTGCGTTCGTCTGTCTGTTTCTCTCTGTGTACGCACGTCTACCTGTCTGTTTACCCGTCTGCGTCTATTTGCCTATCTGTCTGCCTGTGTGTCTGTCTGTCTGTGCGTCTGCCTGTCTGTATCTGCCTATCTGCGTTTGATGTCTGTGTCTCCATATACACATACGTCTGCCTCTCTGCTTGTTTGTCTGCATCTGTGAGCCTGTCTATCTATCTGTCTGTCTGTATATCCGTCTGTCAGTATCTGTCAGTGTCTCCCTGCGTGTGTCTGTCTACCTTTGTATGTCTGTCAGTCCGTGTCTGTTCGTCCGCCTGTCAGTGCCTGTCTATGTCTGTCTGCATCTGTCTGCCTGTATGCTTGTCTGTTCCGTCTGTGTCCGTCCTTCTATCGGTGCATCGAACTACATCGTAGCGCGTTGGCGACTTCGACGCTCGCCAGAACTGCTGGCGCAATACATCATAACAGGCTGACACCTCCGGCGCTCGCCGAAACTGCAGAAAAATGCATCATAACAGGATTGCCCATTCGACGCTCGCCGAAATATCGATGAACTCGACGTTCGCCAAAACAGCAGACGAAATACATCGTAACGGGCTGGCGCCATCGACGCCCGCGAAAACCGCCGGCGAAATCCATCGTAACAAGATGGCGTCGTTGACGCTCGCCGAAACAGTAGGCGAAATATATCGTGACAGGCTGTCGCCTCCGGCGTTCGCCAAAACAGCAGGTAAGTTACATCATAACAGGCTATGGCCTTCCTCGCTCGAGAAACATCAGCGAAGATACATCAGGAGGCGACAGGCGGATAGACACAGACAGACACAGACAGGCAGACAGCTAGGGGCATACACGAACGGACAGGCAGACGCGGACAGAAAGCTGGGCAGAGAGACGAACGAAGGCAGACGTACACGTACAGACACAGGCAGGCAGACAGACACACACAGACGAACAGAGGCAGACAAGCACGAATAGACGCGGAGTCTGTCTATGTCTGTGCCTATCTGTCAGCGTTTGTCTGCCTGTGTCCGTCCGTCTGTCCATCTGTTTGTCTGTCCACGTTTGTCCGTCGGCCCGTTTGCCTATCTGTCTGTCATCGTCTGACAGTGTCTGTCTGTGTCTGTCCGTGTGTCTATGTCTGCTTTTGTCTGTACGTCTGTCTGTATTCGTCTGTCTTTGTCGCCTGTGTGTGTCTGTGTCTGTCTGTCAGTGTCTGCCTGTCTCTACCTCTATCTGTGCCTGTCTTTTTTGTCTGCGTGTCTGCGTCCGTGTCCGTCTGCATCTGTGTATCTGTACCCGTTCATCCGTCTGTCTTTCTGTCTACCTACCCGTGTCTGTCTATATCTCTCCGCCTGTCTGTCCGTCCGTCTGTGTCAGTTTTCTTATGTGACTTTTTTAAACGACAACCACGATGCTTCAGTTATATAGAGCAAGCTATCGCATATCAGATCTACTGTTTAATAGAATATATTATGCGAACTCTATTTGCCTCAGGACTGACTATAGGTATTGGTGAGGTGGAAGAGATATGAGACAAAGTTGATTTATGAAGGTGGAGAGATTGTGCCATCAAAATGATGGAGGTTGTGAAGACTATGCTACCAATATATTAAATGAATAAATTAGGCTGGAAATTAGAACTATTTGTGAACTTATATGACGTAATTATAGCAAATAAAGTTGGATAGCTTCAAGTTTATGCCATTTCTTCTTTCATAATTAACTACAAATTTTATTCTTCTTTCTGATAACAATATCGATAGTGATGATCTGCTAGTGTTCCAATTCCGAGATCTCCTCTTGATGACAATGGATTTACTTTGAATAACTACTTGTGAATATGTTCTCGTAAACTTTACATAAAATGCAACCATCTTATTGTTATTATTCAAACTGCGAATACAGAAAAAGAAAAACGTCGCTAGTGATGCGCAATATGCAACAATAATTATATTTATATACAGGTAATAAAAGGAATTAAGGCCAACACCAAATGGTACAATAGTTCTGCATCGCATAAAATGCATTTATCTGGAAGAAATTTGCATATCGATTGACAAGCGAAGAAGACATACGATAACAAGTGTAGGTCAACACAACGATACTAGAGCAAGAAACGATTCGTTGAAAAAAAAAAAACAATTGCATTTAAGTATTAAAGGCACTGGCTTAGAAAACCGGCAACAATGAAAACACGCATCTTAGCCCCTCTCAAATGTTCATCTTGAGCAAAATGACCATTGAAGCAGCCTCTGAAAAATGAAATTTTCTGCTTATATTCTCGTCAACTTTCGTCTAAAACTTTTCTCGCAAGGAGGGCTGCAACTGTAGAATTCTAGAGCTCCATTATGCTCCTCTATTGAAGTTTAGGTCTGTCCGCCCTGTCTGGCGCATTATACGCGTCCATTTAGTGGTTTCGTCCTTTGGAGCGGAAAGTTGATATGCAATGCGGAATATTCACATCTCATAACTGACTTCTTCAAATTCGTAGAGGGTTCGCTCAAAATTCTTATGAGTCAAAGAGCACAAAATTTGTGAGAGACAAAAATTAGTAGAGGATTTATACAGCTGAACTGAAGACGACCATGTGTCAAAGGAATTGCATAAGTGGTCTGATGAGCAAAAAAACAAGCGAAGAAATACCGGAGGAGCAGATATAATTTGCGTTTTTGCGGGTCCGCTTGTTAGAGCAACCGGTTAATAGGTTGGGAGAAATAGTGAATTCACACTTTGAATTGATTCGATTGCCCACATAAATCTTCTGTAGAAAGTTCGACTTTCATGAAACTCAACAAATACAAAATGGAAGCACATGTGGATATCTAGACGCTATCATATTGCTATGACTTTCATCGAAGGTAACCAGTAAAGCTGAAGGCTGTTACAGGGCAAAGCTCTGAGGTTTATATTACACCCACCAAATTTCACAGCCCAAAACTCTATGGTTTCAGCGCTGAAACAAAAGACGCTTGCAAATGCTAATTTCCATATGTCCATAAAAGATGGATTGCTGCTCGTTTCTCACTGCAAAAGGCATTAAAATAGGAGAAGTGAACAATGCTTCTCGTTAATGAAATACTTTAAGGCCTCATAACAATTCAATCAAAAAAGGAGCATAAGCGTATGATTGCTTCATTTGAGACGAGAGTACAGTTATCATAGAAAAAAAAAACATTTGATAGCTGCAATTTTTTTTTCTTGAAGAGATGGAGTGAATTACAATCAAAAGAATGTAATATAAAAAAAAAAGAAGCGTAAGAAAATCAGAAATTAGATCGAAATTTCGACCAATGCAATGACACGCAATGAAAACATTCTAGAAAGAAAATAACTGCAACATGGATTTTAAACAAGCATTGCAATATGCAATAGGAAAAGATATTGCAATATGGCTTTGCAATAAATACTGCAACATGCAATAAAAAGACGAACTCCCAGAAAAATGCACTTCAGCTGTTACCATAACATTTTCGGTTGTGCTATTTTATTCAACAAAATCCTCAGGCTGTGGTAAGCTCTAGTTGTCTGTTTTACCGCATAGCTTCAATGGATGTTCCTTCTATCCAATAAAGCTAGCTTCCAAGGGTCATTTCAGCAGTAACTCCACCTCCTTGATAAATCTCCTCCTTATGAAACAGGGGTGAGATAACCTGCAGGGCTTCTTCTTAGAGTTCTACTATTGATAACTGATAGTTAACGAATAAAGCGCAGAAAAAGCACTTAGAATGTTGAATGTTTCCCTCTTAAGAAGTCACTGTAAAGAATGAAATGCAAAAGAGTCAATGATTATTCGATGCATAGGGTTCGATTATTTTGATAATATTCTAAAATACAATAGAAGTAAACTGAATCAATTTTTAAAAGTAATTTCGAGGAATCCCTATATATCGCGCAGCGACAAAATCTAAACAACACCACAGATACGACGCACTTTAAAGTTATAGCTTAAAGTAAGAGGAAGTATGAGAATGCACGAATAAAGGACACTTTTGAATAGAAATTCGGCAGTAATTCATTCAGCAACTGCAAAGTTTAGATCTTTGTTTCCTCTTGATGCTTCGTAACTATAATATTGATGATTTCACTTGCCGATGCCGTCGTCGAACGCCTCCGAATAAATGATCTGTCACAGTTAACAGTTTCTGTGAGTTCGTTACCCTCAGTGGATCCAGCTTTTGCAACACTCATGTTGACGCAGTTATTGTTATCATCACCAATTGCACTTGCAGTTGGAACGCTATCAGGGGCTTCGTCTGCCAAAACATTGTCGCTCGCAAAGCGTACTGACCTCGGCGAAATGGGCGAATTTGGACTGTGAGCTGAGGATGAAACCTTAGCATCCCCTTCATCCACCAGAAGCAATAACGGAGCCGGGCTCGTAATCGAATGCTGAAACATTTTTTGTGGACGAACGAGTACGAAAAAGAAAAAATTCTTCAACAAATACAGAGTGAAATGATCTCATTCGGTGCATCCGATGGGAATAGGCTAATATTATTCAACAACCTCTCAATGATAATTTATATGCATCTTCTGATTTGCATTATATGCATTTCAGACGGAATATTTTCTGATTTATAAATATTTCAGCACCATTAAACATCTACAGCAAAAATGAAGTAAAGGTCTCACTTTTACTCAACAATCAAATTCTCCTGCAATATGATAAACAAAGAACGCTCGGTAGACAATAAGCTCGATCGTTGCATGATCTAACATCATCAGTGATAGAGCGATGTTTCCAGCGCAGTCGAAAACCACGCCGCAAATGGTGTGCCAGGTCAGCTAAATATGTGCACTATCTGTATTTTCATAGACGCGAGACTCGCAGTTACAAAAATGTTGAATTGAAAAATTAATCACACATTTGAATGTTGAAAAGGATTCAACACGTACTTTTGCATCGTCGAGATTTCTTGCTCCACTCTCAGCTATATCGACCTTCCTCCTGAAACTACTCTTGTATGTGAGACCTTCTGATTCCTTTGGTTCCTTTTCACCGTATGAAATTTTCCTCGTGATCGTGTTCCTCTTTGTCGATACATCTTTCGACTCCTTTCTGACAGGAAAACCGTTCCCACATGACATTTTTCGTTCGTTGTCTTTACCGTCACGATCCGACTTCTCTTTAGGAACACCCCTTGGTGAAGATGGCTCGGTTTTTGAGTATGGTGACTCTTTCCGCGCGCGGAAGCTTGTTTTCGGCGAAAGTGTGCCACCACGTTCCCTGGGACTGACCGAATCCTTCCTAGAACGAAAACTTGTTTTTGGGGTGCACGCCTCAGAACGATCCCTGGATCCCTTCGATTCGGCTCGACGATGGGGATTGTTGGGTGATCCATTACTTTGCTCGCTATCATTACGAGTCCTTCTCGCACGAAAGCTGCTTCTTGGTGTATCATTGCTTGCCTTTGACCTGATACTCGATCGAGTAGAAACCATCGACTTTCGGCGCTCAAAGAAAAGGTCTATGACATGGTTTTCCAGTCGTACCGTCTGAAAATATAATTCTTTCATATCATGGCGGATATTCTTCATGTCATTGCAGTTGAGGTTATCAACAAATAATTGCCTCATTGCAGAAAGATATCATGAAACGAAATGACGGAAAACGGAAGACGAAAATAGGATACTCGTTAACTTCACCTTTCCTTCCTCAGTGATCTTACTTTTTTATACCAGGCTCGAAATTTAGACTTTTTCGCTTTCTAGAAGTCAGAGAAGCTAAGTAACCTGCAATTGAATAAGTTCGTCCCCCAGTCCAACCCTGCGGTCTTACTTGAGCTCTCATAGAATCTGTTTCTGCTTTATAACAAGCATGAAGGCATTCTATCAAGAGCGAATGAAGAAATGTGAAGTCGAGGAAGTGATTCCACTAAAAATTTCTAAATCACATCACCTTGTCAATCGATTGTGCATACTGAATCTCATCCAGAACTGAAAAATCGAAATTGTTGCGATCAGCCAACAGATCACGGAAAAGCACTATCGTAGGATCATTCTGGAAAACAAAGAAATATATCTAATCAGCAACTTTTTTTTTTGCCCCTGAACTTCAAGAGAGCGATCAAAGAAAGCACTAAATGAATTTTGCGTTATAAAGATACGTTGTGCAATCACTTACTAACAAAACATTTGGCGCTTCAGAAAAAAACCATTTTATGACGAAAAGTTTTATCGTATATGGATTACTAAATATTCATATTCAAATTGATGTAATAAACGAAGTAAGTTTACTCTTGACTATATATTATGGCGTATGCTTCAATGTGCTCAAAACAACGCAGTCCATTAGAATTTAAGACCACTTTTATAAATTCAATACCATTCAAAGCAATAGAAAACCAGCTGTATAAAAACTCATCAAATTCCTTTCACTCTTCTATATTTGATTACCGTTAATTTTATAAAACTTATGACTTTCAATTGTTAATGCATAATATTTGAGTTCGAGTTTTTTCATTGCAGAACCTATATGAACGACTCTCCAATGTATCGATAAAATTTTGCTCATATTTGTGAAATTCAATTTTATATGCAACCGATAGATTTACACCAAAGTTTTCGAAAATTCGATCAAAATTATGATGATTTTTGATAATTCGTCAATTGAATTTTTGTAACTAACCGGGATATCATTGAATCGTACGCATAACATTGCCATATCGTAAACGACACGTAATCGGCTAGGATGTGTGGGTCGTCTCCAAATACGACGACCCATTTGAAATATCTCCGCATATTCCCTCTTCACATCCATCCATAAATCTTTACGATCGTCCGCATCACTCACCAAAGGTGCAATACGATAAAAACAAGAATAAATCGCTGATGCATACCTATAATTGAGCCGTAATTATTAAATATATTCATCAAACTTTAAATAACACTTATTCTCTAATTCAATTTATCTTTGGTATTGTGACAATAATTAGCATCTAGTTGAGAGAACAAAATCATGGAACACTAAACACAGAGACTGAGGAATTGATCCAATAACTTGGTAAACGATTGAGCAATAGCTTTCGAATATGAAATTTTAGAATATTTGCGAGTTTTTAATTTCATAATAAGGAAAACACATTTTAAAATATAGTAGACTAGACTAAATATTAAGATACAAAGCGCTTATTGAGATATCTTCGTCATTTTGATGAGTTTGTAAGTTGTTCTTGCATAAATGTATGGCAATTAATCAAAATTTTACAAAATACTTACCAAGCCAAATAGCAATATTTTTTAGGTATCGCATAGAGTCTATTCAACCATTCTTCACAAATTTCACGTAATTCATCCGAATCAATTCCATCAAAACATCCGTACTGAAATCTGAATAGATCGTTCGCCGTCCAATTCGATCCCTTAAAAAAAATGGTTCTTCTTAAATGACGGGAATAATTCTTATAACACAGATAACAAATAGATTTTGAGCATTAAGTAAATTGAAAAGCATTGCTATCAATAACCATTTGTTTGAAAAAAATTTTCTTTAGCAATTTTTTAACAGTTCAACTCGTTTTATTGTCCTTTAGACGTTATCAACCTCACTGCCAAAAATCAGAGCCGAACTGCTTGAGAGAAATGAAACTTAACTCTTGAGAATAAAATTAAGAACGCTTATTTACTAAAAAAAATTCCATCACGATCTTTTCATTTCTAGCTGCATTCAATCATTGCTTCAAAATTGATTTTTTATTAAATCTAGAAGAAAGTCGCTCTATCAGAGCCACTCAAAAATTCTTGCTTCAAAATAGGCCTCATTTGATGAAAGGTTCTTGGAAAAAAAAGCAGCAAGATAAAAACAGAAATTCTTCATCAGTTTGCGCAAACTCCCTCATCAATGTGAGCATTCTCCTCTGAAGTCGTTAAGCTCAACAACCATAATAAAGCTTTCAAAAGATCGAGATGTCGTGGTGGTAATATTCATCATTAGCGCTCTTTAGTCTCAAACCTTATCATTTATTAACGTTTAAATACTTAATAGGCAATATAAAGAGTAGAAGAAACCCACAAAAAAAAATTCTATCATCTTCTCAAAGAAAAATTCCCTCGAATATAAACCATCAAATGAAGGATTCCGAAAAAAGAAGCTTCGAAACTCAGTGCGAATAAATGCTGCTGTCTGCTATCGTAGAGAATGCAAATATTTGACTGCTTATAACGACTGAATGATGATCCCTCGATGAAGGGTTGCCACGTTTTTGTGGTAAAGGATTGTGGAAGTAAGCTGAAATATACCTTGCGACGCATACGCTCTAATTCATTGGTCGGCTTGCGCGAAAGTTTTGAAGCTGCCCTCCTGATTGGCTTGTCTGAAATAGATTTCTAGAGAATCTAATAGAATAAGCTTACAAAACATATTCCTTAATTGCTGTGAACTGCTATAGAAAAGAGCTCGAAAATGTTGTCATATGAAATGTTGATAGAATATTCGCCATGAAAAATGGCTCAATCGATTGCTTTGAGAAATACTGCGCAATGTTATGTTACAAATTTATTGAATGAATGAATAATTTAGCCAATGAATTTGGTGAAAATAGGTTTAATATATTTTAGGCAATTCTTTAGATATTTCAAAAATATGGCGACTTAGATGTTTATGTTTTCAGCCATTATGTCTGTGTGCATGTTTATATGTGCGTCACTACTTGTTCAGTAGATCAAAATGCGCAACGTTAGACCCTCGGCTACTGAATGATAAGCATAATAATTCACATTGTAAGATGCCCTTGCTTATGCTCAATTTTCTTCCCGCTGGTGACGCCATCTATGAAATTTGATGCATTTATGACGTCACCCGTCAGATATATTCACTTAAGGATGATATGAACTCACATGGGAAAATTTACAACAGGCTATGTGCGAGCAGTACTCACCAAAGCGCAGACTAATTCGCACAATCGTTGCTTTTATAGGAAAATATAACAAATTTTGATGTAAAGGTTACTTATGAGTTAATAAGGAAGAGTTTGCGGTGAAGGAAAACGCCCATGATGCAGAAGAGTAAAATATGTTCTTTAGAGCATAATCACTGTTTCCGATTATCTAAACGTGCGGTTGGTGCACATCGAGAAATTGCGGGAATCATACCGTACGGTTTCTCTTCCATAGTTTCGCTCTCGTTTAATTGCAATATCTATAGGAAGATATGTAGAATCAATCTCCCTGATGTGCTTTCCCAATGGGATATTTTCAGAGGCGAATTTTCATAATACCTCAATCAGACAAAACCACTGTTCAACTTTTCTCCTCAGCCGATTTTAGAAAACTAGTAGAAAACGGAGAACGAAGAACTATCTACGATGAGCACTTCTCGCCCACAGCTTCTACTTCAAATACAATGGCCGATCATCCAGATGAAGTAGATGTGTTAGGTGCAACTTGTGGAACAGGTTTCATGAGTTTTACGATCGTCACACCTCTCATCAATGACGTCGTTATGAGTCAATCCGAGGCTAGCATCACAAGTGAAGCAAACAAAAGAGACAGCCAGTTGGCATTTCTCAGGATGTAAACAAATCAGAACTAAAAATAAATTGGCCTACGCTGAAGAATCACTTAGTCGGCAAAACAAAGAAGCAAACGATTCTCGCTATCGATGAATAAGTTATTTGAATGCAACGGCAAAAAAAACCGAATGAGACGAAGCATTAACATTCATACTTAGTGAATTTTCACATCTTAAGAATTGAAAGTTACAGTAACGAGCGGAATTGTTGCCCTCAGGCAATAAGTCGAATAAAACTGTAATTTCGCGTAACAGGTTGAAAATTTCGCAATATATGTCACCCTTTGAAGCCTTAAAGCATTGGCAAGTAGCGCTTTATTTTTACCAATTCATTTGCTTCTCGGTAGTGATATATCAGTGTTTTTAATTGCACAAGAACCCCCATCACGTCAACCTTGGTATGCTTCTAAGAGTCACATTTTCCTTACGTTATATTTAACAATACAAAGAATTTATTGCATTGCATTTATGGTGGATGCAAGTGCAATAGTGGCAATTGAAAAAAACCAATACCAGTATTGCAAAAAATGCAAATCAAATGAAGCAATATTTTGATCGCCTCAAACATCACTCAATTAGATCAAAGTGCTTCATCGATGAATCACATTCACAACTGTTACTTAGTGCAGTGATCATTTATCACCACTCATCTGCAATCGAATGCTATTTGCATGTGGAAATATATTTAGCATACAAAATAAATCATTGTAAATCTTTGCGATGTAAGTATGCAAAGTGTTTTGCTTGTATGCACTTTGATCTACGTTTGTGATGTTGTGACGTCACGATTTTTAAGTATCTACGCAAACATCGAAGTGTTATGACGTCATTTTCGATTGCTTATGACAGCTTCTGTGGGTGGTTTACGAAAAGATGCGCTATTCATTGTGATCAACATCAATGGATTGTGATCTCGAAGTTGTGCTCACAATTGGTACTAGCCTAATCCGAGCATTTCCAATCATTCGAGTTGAGACATTTCGAAATTTAAAAAAAAAAAAACTGAAGACAACGGGATGATGCGAGAGAGTCATAAAAAAATAACGCTGAATGCTTCAAATAACTAAATATTAGAATAAACTTTCACATAAGATAAGGAATGAGTTAATTGTAAAGAATTATACTAATATTTATTGTTTTATTTTACCGCTATTATAATTTGAAAAGATAGTTGACTTGGTTTTGTTAAGGAAATGGTGCTCGAAGAAATGTTACAAATCAGAGTGTTGCATTACAATCAAGCTATTTTTCTAGCATTAAATTTATATAGCAATAGACAATTTTTTTTTTAATTTTGCAAATTATTTCACTCAAAAAAAAATTATAATGGATGGCTTATGACTGCAGAGTTAACTCTTCTTGAAATCATCATAATAAAGGGCTATTTCGAAAAATTTCACGCATACACTAGTATTTTTCTCGCTCTGACTCCATTGAATTCCAAAACTTGATATCAATATAATATATCATAGATATATGCCAACAGTACCAATTGTACTAACTGATATGCAAGCAGTTGTGTGGCGAATGTGCAACTAAATTCTTAGATGTATTGATGTCCCAGATATATCGAATTGGAAGTGCAGCTTCTGTTGCATCAAATGAAAGCGAATAGCGGAAAAAATATTGGCAATATTTATTCACTCCTTTCCTCCCTTCCCGCTTTTCTCCTAACATGCAAACGAAAGATCTTGTTGTTTTTTAAAAAAAAAAAAACCTTGCAAATTAATGGATATTAAAGCAAAAATCATTAATGATCCCAGTAACCTTGCAGTAGTGGAATGCAATAATTATCTATTAGTTGAGTCATTGGATTATACTGGCATCATGCTATCAAGCAATGCAGATAAAAGCTTCGATTTGTATATTTTCATATGGTTTTAATTTACCAGAAAACAGTGGTAGTGGATTCTTTTGAGAAGTTGATTATGATGAGCCATAAATTTTTGTTATTCTTACAACTTGCTATATTTTTGTTGCACATCGATCGCGTAACAAATAACCAAGCAAAACAACTGTTACTGAAAACAGCAAAAAAAAAAATTGAAAAAAAGGCATTGCAAAATTCGAACGAGATCTTTTTTCACATCTTTAGAAAATATAAAATACAAGAATTGTTCATATTTTATATTGCACATACTTATTTCAACTAAAAAAAGCCTCATTAAAAAACTTAAAAATTTAATTTCCTACCAGGAAGAGGATGCAATTTTGTTCGACTGAGTCGTTTTGCGTTATTTGCTCTCGGCGTAGGTAGTACGCATCGTTTCAAGTGTATCACACATCTCTGCAAGTATAGTACTTTCATGCCGAAGTTATTTCATCAACTCATTGCCAGTGGTTATTGACCAAACTGTAATTTAAATATCACCCATATTCGAAGTCGTCTTAAAATATTGTAAAAAAAGAAACTGTGAAAAAAAGGACATCATCATATGCTCCACGTAGAAAGAAATTAACTTTGCAATCGTACTCAGTCATTTCTAACACTCTCTGAATATTTTATCCTTTCTCAAATCGAAAACTTTTATGGAAATTGAGTGAAAAAAAGATACCAGCATATGTGGTTAGGCTATTCAGTAGTCAAAGGAAAATACTAGGAGCGGCGATATGATTCCTGCTACTGAAATGAGGGGGTCATACCATGGGAGATTCATGATTTCGCAGGAGTGAGAATGGGAAAAACGGAGGAGTGGAAGTGGGACGTTCGAACGTCCGAGCAATGATATCGGCTGCCATATGATGTTGAAGGTTAGAATTGATCTTGCACGAATCTCTAAAGCATCGTCTGCTCGCTCAACTTTTTAAAGGCATATTTTGACCTTTCTGTAAAACTTAATATTTGCTGATAGAGAATTTCAGTGGCGCCTCTCAGAAGTGCTGTAAAGAAGTTAATTTCTTTGAGGAGGGAGAGATGGGAGGAAAAAAAGATTGGCGAGGCGAAACTCAAAGAAAAGAATGGAAGGAGATTCTTAAAGTGCAACAACTTTGAAAACCTTGAGCGATCTCGACGAGGATAGTTTCTTACTTCACATTTTCTACAGCATACGATTTCAAGAAGTGCTTTCTCGCTATTGACTTCATAAATTGGTCAAGGATGTGGTAAAATGCACTTATCAGAGGTCTGCATCTTCTTGACATCAGCCACTTAGGTAGAATCTATCTGCAATATTATGACAACCAAAAGCAAATTTCGAAATATCAACCTGGTCAAGAATGCAATGTTTTTAACGGAAAAAACAATTGCTTCGGTTGCCTTCTATGACACATCAGTTAGGGAATAACACTTAGCGCCCAGCAATAAAACATGAGAACCTCTTACATAGCGTGATGCAAGCGAAAACTAAAATCGAGGAATTGGCTCACCTGGTATTTAGTGAAAATAATACCGAAGAGATCCGATTTCGTTTTCTTCCAACCACGTAGCACCTTCATTTTATAACCATGCATCTTCTGCAATATACTATTATTGCATCTCGATTTAACATTACGTCAATCTCTTCTCAGCGACCGCAAATGAATACCTCCGCAAGCGGTTTTAAGGCTCCAATACGTCAAGTTTATTATGTACCACTGTTTTCGTGCATGAAATAAACGAATCCATTAGGAATAACAGGCTAAACAATATTTTCCAATCGCAGTGAATGCGTGGAAAACGCTAAGACAGAAAACCCGGAAAAGCATATAAAAATATAAGGGCACTTGCACAGATCAAAACAATTTGAATCGTTAAACGAAATACGAGAAAGAAGTTGCTTATTGAGTTTAGAAAATTCGAGTTAGAAAGGCATTTCAATGATCTGCAAAAGATTCAACGTGCCATCACTGGCTTCAGAAAAAAATCCAGAGTAGTCACTCGCGCTTAGAAAAGCGAATGCACGCGTTGTTCGTAAGTAGAAATTTGCAAAACAGCATTGCAACTACAAGTGATCCAAGGACAAAAGACCTCGGAGTTTGGGAAAGCCTTGGAAAACTAGACGGGAAAGCCTTGGGAAACTAAATGGGAAAGCCTTGGGAAACTGGACTTTCCTTTTTTCGGTTTTTCGAGATGGGTACTTATGACTACATGGAAAGTAGACTTTTCACTCAGCTGAAATCGGATGTTGATAACAATTAGATAAAATTCTTCAATAGTTACCACCTACAGCAGTGTGGATAATTTGTATGCATAGATATCACTCGCCAGTCAATAAGAATGGATAACCAAAAAGAGTACCAGAGAACACTGATGCACTAAAGGCCATAAGCTGATTTTTAAATGCCATCATGAAGATGTATGCACATGATAAGTGAGTGAAATGGAACGCGCGGGCTACATCGTTACGTCTACTGGAAACCGTTTCAAACGAGTAAACATCTAGTGAATGCCTATCTTCCCATAGAAAAAAATTTCAGGACCTACCCCCCCCCCCTCCCCGCTCTTTTCGTTGATGGAAGAATAAGCATTCAATGAGAGTGGTTGAAGGAACTGAGACGATGGAGCCTCTCCAGTGATATAACGCATAGAAACGCAGACAAAGGAAATATTGGAAAAAAGTGGAAAAACCGGAAAAAAAAACATACACTTGCAGATTTATATGGCTGCATTGACATTCATTCGTCGATCTTTGATAAACTGAAAAATTAAAACCATCTGAAGTGTTAGTACTTTTATTATTAAACAACAAAGTGATAAATGCGAACGTAAATAAATAAGTAGACGATATTCTATTAAGAGAATTTCAAAGCGAAGCAACAACTCATAGAATTATATTTTGAAATTGTATTTCCGATTGTTCATGTACAATTAAAACATAGCAACGAAGATGACTCTATACTATTTATATCGAATCTATAGAAAAAATACATTAGAATGAAAACAAAAGAAAGAATGCAACAATTATTTAACTAGAATTCATTTAATAAATACTGAAGATATGCTAAATACGCGAGAGATGCAATTATAATTTAATCATACGTTTAGTTAGATTGAAAGATAACATTCAAATGAAGCAAACAGGGCAACAATCGACAATTACTTTGATCTTTGTGGCGTTTTATCCACTATAATGTATCCATCTTCCAGATGAAATATCTCTTCAGTTATAAGCGATCATAGAGCTAACGTTTTTTCGTCACAGAAATAGAAATCGATAACATTTAGAGTTCAGATTCCTAGAGTATCTCCCATGAGATTCACTCTTCTATAAGACTAGCAAATTGCGCGCTAAGCAATTACTACACAAGACAACTTTTTAGAATATATTGCCTTCTTCATTATGGCTAAATAATGCCCTAGGGTATTCGAAATGCTCCTCAAATTACGTTAAAAAAACGATGACATATGTATATCTCTCATACAATCCTCGTGGAAAAAAAAAGCAAACAGCTATGAGAATTGGCAAAGAGTAATATATTCGTTAAAGATCAAAAAGCACAAGTAGTTGGAAGCTTATATGGCCGTAGGTAAGTGAAAAACTAGTTTTTTAGAACAATACTGAAGTTTTTCACTTAGATACCCAGTCACTTCGATATCCTTTTTCTTAATTTTCAGCTTCACTCACAGCTAAAAATATTGAAAGACTTTATATCATATAAGAGTAAATGCAAAAAGTCTGCAGACTTCACTTTGAAGTAATGAATAAGTAATTCTAGTTGGGTTTTCGAACAATAACGTAAAAAATCATCGTACGACGCGTACTGCGCTCACAAAAATTCATAATTCTGGCTTCAATGGCGCTAGGGTTGAAACAAGAAGGCAGCTAACGACGCGCACCTGCTCGGTAACCTTGTTATAAGTATAAAAGCGCGCAACAAGGCAAAGAATTCTACGAGTGCTGTATTCAAGCAGGACATGAAAAGCCTGGAAGGAAAGCAGATAGATGAGTCTGGAATAATGCAGCATTTACAAATTCTCCAAAAAATGACCGGAAGTACTAGAAAAGCTGTTTCTACTTAGAGGGCTATTAAGCGCTGATTCAAATACAGGTGAGGGAATCGGCGATAGCACTGAAAGACCTGCAAGTTCGTGAGAGATGCAAGTGCAACAGTAACACGCGACGTGCTGCTAGGGTATAACGGAAAAGACTGCCGGCTGGCACAACTCCGCTTGCACTGACAACTTTTGACACATGCCGCCGCTGTTTGCCGATTGCCTCGTGCAGTCGACAGACAGCTAGTCCAAAGCGTTGCTATTATTCAAGGGCTACCCATTCGCTAATGTATACTCTAGCATCTTTTCTGTAGATCTCGGTTGGCTTATTCATAAATAACGAGTGCATAAATTTTCCGCTGAAATGACCAGTGACCAGCTGAACAACTTCATCTATAGTTCGTGACTAAATCATACTCTGCTATTTTTTTTTAGTTTTTTGAAATAGATGAAATATTCAACATCAACAGAATCATTTATTGTTTAATCTTATAGGAATATTCAAAGTATTTATGCGTTACTCAACAATATTCATAACAATGTGAACGTTACTATTTTCTTCATCACTATTATTGTTCGCATGCATTTTATTTTTGCCCACTTCAGGACGTTAAAGTAAAACTGAATAAATAAAAAGAACTATTCGCTCCGATATAACAAGGCAGCCTTCTAAATAATCATACACTCAGTTGTTAATATGCAAAAAAATTAAACATCCGTGAATTAAAATACGTTCACTTAAAAATTAAACATCCGTGAATTAAAATACGTTCACTCCTCACGGCACATTTCGCTATCACTGATCAAATATTCGATGGATATATACACCATAATGCGGAAAGTAAGCTGAAAATTCCTATCCGTTTGCATAGTAGGCTGAGCTTTAACTAGTTTTAAAGCGTCACATAGTAGTGCCAACATGAATTTTCATTAAACAGCTTCCGTGTTGTTGTATTTTCGACCCTAAAATGAAAAATCAATTATGCAGTAATTGGAATTATAAACATCTCTGCCATTTTATGAGGCAAAATAACAGCGCTTGTTATATAGGTAGCTACAAACGGATGACTTCATCACAAACTTCACTCTATCTCATAATTATGAATTAGGAGAGAAAATTACGAGAAATTATGAGAAATTATGAGAAAGAATTACGAGAAATTAAGAGAGAGAAAAGTGTATCTTACAAATAAATGCTGCAATTTTGGTTCACTCATCATGCTGTCCAATAAGTCACCTAATGTGAATTCATGTACTTCTAGTGTTTATGAAGTGCCATCAATGGTGAGAACAATTACGCCAATTTCATTAGGTACATTCTTCAGCCGAAATCCGCTTTCGATTAGCATCGAACTCATCGAAGCCAAACGTCAACAAATTTTCTATTGACTTCCGAATAACATCTACCTAGCACCAACAATATCAGAGACATTTACTAACGACATCACAATACTGCGCTAAGTTTTTTTTTCTTTTTATGAAATGTTCACATATACAAAAGTTCTTTTCATCTATTCATTCTTCTCTTTTATTTCATCTGAAAATTGTTGCGGCTTGAAATTTTTTAAAGAATCATAAAACATTGTCTAATTAGTATATTTGCAAGAAAATTCTCTCTTATATCTTGAAGCTTCAACAAAAATGATAAAAATGATAGCCATATCAAGGAAAATAAGAGAATTTATTTTGGAGATGAAATAGTACAAATAGATAGCAGTTTTCGATAATTAAATTTTGAAAAAATCAGCCGCTTTCATATACACCTTGAAAAGTTTAAATTCCTATGGCACCTTATCGAGAATGTCTCGTTCAATATGGAATATTGTAACTCGGGCAAACTGTTACTCTTCAGCAACCGGAAAGCGCCCGTCGCTTACGATGAAACACAAGTCACCTAATTCATTCACATTATCGACCCATAGATGAAAGTTGTTGACCCATCATAGGTTCAATTCACTGATGATTGCTTCATAATGGATCCATGATTTCTTCCATATTATTTAATTACACGGCTTATATGAATGCTGAGTCAATTGTAGATTGTTAGTGAGTTAAATAGGCTCATTCATCAACTGCAGCAGCTAATATTTACAAAGCGTTATCGCATTAAAACTATCGTTTCATAGTCCAATCTCGGATTGTTATTGTTTTCGACTGCAGCAACATCTCGGCCATATGTTCGTAAGCTGCGTCTACTATATGCACAGATGTTAAAAATAGAGATGAACATGTTGTACGATGACGTCATAGCGATGCCGAATACATTGAAAAAAGCTGAGATTGAGAGAGAGATGTGGATCTTATTATATTTACGAAATGAACTCCACCTTTATGAACGCTAATGAATCCTGATGGCAAAACACTTCAGATAGAGATATAATTAAATCTATGTGTCATCAGCTGTGCTAATAATTTTTAGCAACATTCTTTGCTTTTAGTATTAGTGCAGTGAAAATCATCACCTATTATGCAAGTTATGAAATCCTCGAAATTTTGTAGAACACTGATTATGACACAAATCACTGAGTACGGAGGATAGTTTGCATATGTGGCTACTTTATTTCCCACGAACAGAATATTATTTCCGTCTGTGAGGGCTGCTTGACTCCCAAATGAATATCCCCTCTTCTCCACACTAGCTTAGTTTTGAAGTTGTAAATCACAAAGTTTGAGATAAACCTGCTAATAAGATTGAGTTTGGCTATAGCAATCGAAGTGCAACATGGAATGGAATTTGAATGGAAGCTACTATGTCTAGAAAAAAAAACTTTCAGATCCTCCACTAACTCATAAACAATACAGCAATAGGAGATAGATGTGACGCACATCAAGTAGAGTCTTTACCAGCAACATCTTATTTTAGATGCAGGAAGTAGAACGCAGAAGAAAGGATGTAAAAGAGGAGGCGCAGGGGTCTACGAAGAACGGATATGAGAAGAGGCATGCTAATTCTGTCATATGGGAAGTAGCAGCAATTCATTATCTGCATCGATAAATATGATTCATAAGATCCATCACCAGCTGCTTTCAGAGAAAGAGTAAAGAACATAGAGAAGAAAGAAGGATATAGAAAAGGAAGATGGATGTGGAGAAGAAAGAATGATGTGGAGAAAGATGAAGGATATGAAAAAGGAAGGAATTATAACTGCTTTGGCGAAAAAATCAAAAGCGGTGAAGAATCCATTAATGATCGCCTTCGAAAAAGACTGTCGACAGTAGCAATCATTTATGTTGAAATGATATTTCCACAGTCTCAACCAGACTTCTTTTTAATTACGCATTCTTGATTATATAATTACACTGCAAACAGCGGCAATTTCAGAAACTAAGTTGAAATCTGACGGTAAGTATATACCGGGAAAATCTAAAAATTCCGGTAATTTTCGACAAAATGATGAAAAAAAAATTAAGCTTTAGCATCGTTTTCACTCGAACTGCGAGGTCATCAAATCCAATCATTTACAGGTATTGATTCGAGACCAACTTGCTCGCCGAAATAACTGCTACTAAGCAAAAGGGACCTTTTGCAGCTCGGGAATTAGTGAGCCTCTTATTGCAGCGAAAATTAGTGAGACATAAATTAAAGGATAGATAGAGCGCCATAAATTTTGGATAAAATGTTGAACAGCAAAAATTTTCCGCAAAGAGATGAGAAAGAAAGAGCCCATAAGCGATATAGCCTAGAATTAACCACTTTAATATTCATATACTAATGATGATAGACTAAATAGCATTCACATCACGCATAAAATAACAAAAAAAAACGACGAATTTCGACGATATTGAAGCAGATATTAAGCACTGGTATTATGCGCTTTCTAAGCTATGGAAATGAATGGAACTTACAAAGATAAGGGCCAATATTATAGTGGATGCTGCCTGCCATCGAGATAGCAATTCAACGCTTTCATAGCTGAGCCTAGCGCTTGTTAACTCAAATATATAAAATAATGCAAGCAAGCATCGAAACGAATAGTAAATACAGCTCACCTATTGCAATTATGAAGAAACGAAAACGGAATAGCGGCTAAAAAGGGTGTTTATAAAAAAAATTCGACAAAGAGGACTAGTATATTTGAAGAGCGCAAACTTGTTACATCTCCTTCATTGTTCATTTGTATCGCCTCTTCAATATTGTAAAATTGATTTACTTTATCTTTCTTACATGTGATTTTTATATGCACTCAATTCAACATGTTCGAATACGACAAATGCAGCAAAAAAAATTGTTCACTAAACTAACTTTCTGATTCATTTCAAGCAAACATTAAATGAAAAGCTGATAAAAAAAATGTATTGATGAATATTAGAGCAATTACTTCAGCAAATATTTGATTGTACTTGAATAAGAATTCAATATTTATCTAATTTTTATATGAAATAAATAAAATCATATGCGATATGAGGTAAGTGTTCATTATTGAAATGCACAAAGATTTCGCGCAGTCGAAATAAAATCATCACTCTTCAGAATCTTGCAAATTGGCAAATTAGTTACAAATATGTGGTTTATGATTGCAAAAATGTAAGGAAAACAAAAACAAGATGCTCTTTAATTTCATTTCATAGAAAAAAGTTCATATTATCCATTGGTTCAATCAATTTTATAAGGCATTTCGATAGCGTGGTACTTATGAAGGAAATCCTCTAAAAATAGAGTGTTGTTGCATGCTTTTACTTCAATATGAGACTTTTTATTTCGTTTCTTATCAAAGAAAAAGGAAAACCTACCAAAGATATATGAATATGAAAATGAAGAAACGTAATAGAACAAACAACGAAAAGAATAACAAAAATAAGAAAAAAATAGCAAAACAGCAACAAAAGGTGAGCAGAGATTAAACATCTTGCGGTTCAATAACTAAGGGCAGAAACAGTATGAATATTAAAATAAGGCAGCCGCACTTTGAAAGACTAGAGAATAGGTACGGTAACGATATCGGCAGGAAACGGATTCCAAACTCTAAGAACAGAAAACTGTATCATTGCTTGTGCTGCAAAACCTCTTAGACCTTTCAAGCACCATTGGTTAAGTGAATCAACTATAGAAGCGCTTGCCGCCTGATTACCTATGCAATTTTCGTCCATTCTTATTTTTGACTTACAAGAAAAGATAGCTTGTACGTTGATGAAATATCGCTTTAAATTGCAAATTCTTTTTTAAAATACTGTTTGTTATTTGACTGAATTATGAATTTTTATTTTTGTGTTGTGTTGGCGATTTCCATTTTTTTTTTTGCAACCTCTTGTATTTTCATCATAGCAAATCAATTATAATGCACTTCCATGAAACTATTTTTAAGAATTAAAGAAAAAAAATCATAAAATCCACAAGTTAGAGGCAAAGAAAAAGATCTACGACAAATTAATGTCCAAAGCGACCTATGCGAATTGGTGACAGATTGTTACAGTTCAAGACGGCAAGTATTTATTATATGACAACTGCATTTTTTTATATGATAGATAGGTTAGACCTTTAGATTATCAATTTTGAACAAAGTAATATTTCTATCATGCTATATGATCGTATAACGATCATATGATACGAGTAATAAAAATATGCCATGACATATGATGAAAAATTTCCCGGGAAGCTCATACTTATGCTCGTTTACCAAAACAATAAAGTGGGGAAGATGTTCTTAGACTCCCTATAAGCGAAGCTATTCATAGCACAAGTAAAAAAACTTTTTCTTTGAAAAATCATTGGGGAAACGTTGCTAAATCAAGCAGTGCGATATTTTCAATTCGAAGAAAGCTTAGTACCCCTCGGTACGGAGTCCTTTTGACGTCATCAACACAGATTGCCATTCAAAAAGAAAGATTTATGGGTAGTGGTGTGGAGTATGCTGGGTCTTTTTTTTTCTTCACCATCGGCGCACCTCTATCTAGCAACGTTTATTGTCCGACCAATTGAATATATTCGTCGTCTATCCTTCAATTAAGTGCGCTGAACGAAACGACCAAATATTCAAGTTTTTCCATCTCAATCTGTTGAAATTGATGACCTCACACCAAGCTAACAAATAAGAAAATTCATGTTTTTTTCTATAGCGCGAAATTTTAAAGTAAGGGATGAAAAAGGTCGAAATATAAAGGTAAGCGCACGAATTGAAGTTATCAAAATTTTAAGAGCTCATTTGTTGAGAATAATAATGCATGAGAAATATACTACGATATTTTCAACGCTTACATTATTGTATTCAGAAATAGTACATATTTCTTTTCTTCTAAATCTCCTTTGTTTTCACCTTTGCCTATATCTTATTGCATATCGCTAATTGCAGCTAGAGACTATAAAAATCGGACGATAATTGTACGTAGAAAATGAGTTATGAGAATTAAAAATTTCTATGTTGTAAAAAAAAATTGTAAAGAAAACATCGGTGGAAAAACAGTGGAAAATATTTTAATGAATAATAGAATATATGAGTGAAGAAGTATTGTAATTCGATATTTGGATAACTCAATGACCACAAAGAAATAAAATGTGAGTGATGCTGCAATAGAACGTCTGGTAAGATAGGTATGGCTTACCGCAGTAGAATAGTTTGTAAAGATGAAAGACAGATATAGTTGCTAATTATTCATCGAAAAATTTCACTTCATTTTTCACAAGTTTTTGTTACCACTAATGCATCGCTATAAATCATGTTGTTATTGCTATTTTTCGACATTCTCAGATCTCCTATAGATTAAATTAATGAGTTCTATTAGTGAAAATTATTGAACATCATCAATTTTCCTCATGGAAATAAGCAATTCAAAAAGAATTGCGCCCTCAAGATTAGTGCGGTGCAATAAAATGCATATAGTGATTAATACAAATGGACTATTGCTGCAAATAAAGCGATAAACAAATTCTTTTATGTTTCTAAGCTTAGAGTTGAAAATTCAAAATGCGAAAATCTAGCGATCGTTATTATTTATAAAAAAAAAACTTCAACAGTATTTAAAAATTTATGGCAATTTTTCTATTCTTTCCATAACACATGTGGTTTCATCACTTTCAATTGATCTATTACTGAATAACGCATACAGCATCATTGGTGTTTAAGTAATGTCGCTGTGATCTCTCAGCATCTTCTTTATGATTCTTAATACCGATTTGTCGAAAAAAAAAATGAAAAAAAATAGGCGGATAAATAAACAAACGTAAGAATTGAAAAACATGAGAACAAGATAGATATTATTAGGTAATTGAATAAAATGATTTCGTCGGTACGCCTAGAGATGCACTATGTGAACTGAAGTATAGTTCCACATGTATTAAGATGATTTACAGCAACTCTATTGGAAAACTTATACAACAATATTCTCCGACGCATCATCCATCTCATGAAAAAAAGCAAGCATAATTTAGCCGACATACAAAACTTACTATCGGTTGCTGGTCGCACCAATTCGATTTTTAAAAGAAACTTTTGTTGAACTATTGCGCGTTTAATGATTCAATACATTTTGACTTGGAAACATAATTTCGCCAATATTTATTGAATACTTCGTGAATGTGTTAAAATGTTAGCGTCTATGTTAAACTGTGAAAGCTTAGAAATTTGTGTCAAAGTTTGCATGTATTAAGTTGACTGCTTGGAGAAACAGACCTACCGCAGCGATTATTTGAGCTCAACTACCGAAACGGAAGAAATTAATGTCGATGGAATATTGTCGATTTTCAAAGGAAATAGGTTAGTAGATTGTACTAACAAAAGAAAATGATATTCTATCACCACGTAGTATTGATTCGCATTGCAGATATAACAGTTTTGTTTGTGGTTTAATTCACCTAAATCAATATTTAACTGCAATTAAAACCTATCGAATATCGTAATGAAAGTTAGCATAAGAATAGCATAAAATGAATGCCAATCAGTGGGCAAGACAACAACTTAGCCAAATTTAAGAGAGAATTTCATCAAATTGATGAAATTTTTTATGCAACTACTTTTCAATTTTGCTGAGAAGACGAAATAAATTGAGGTAATTGAGAAAAATTTAGAAGAAATTTTCTTTATTGCACTCATTACCGAAAAAAAAAATCCCGCAGTCTGAAGCAAATTGGAGATCATATGATATGCCTCGTTCAGTGCATCAAAAAAAAAAAAAAAAATATTGTTCTATAATATTTAGTATTTTATAATTAAACCAAAGTGAAAGGCTAATAATAACGCAACAAAATGATCCAACTAGCGCAATAAACAATAAGTTGAAAAAAATGTAAAAGAAAACTGAAATTGGAAAGACAGTGAATGTAGCCTCGAAAGTGAACCGCCTTTACTATCCACTTGAATCAAGAGAATATATCTTCAGACGAGAAAATCTGTTGCATCTGAATGTTATGAAATTTGTACCAGAAAAATCATAGTATGAACTCAAGATCTGAGATTGACCTTTAGTTAGAAATCACTTACGATGCTATGAAATCACAACGTAAAGTTGACTATATTCTAAATGGCCTTCAATGATAAGAAAAGAATCAAAAAAATTTTAGAATTCCTCGAAAATTCCTTTAAAAGTTGCAATATTTCTTGAGAGCTTTTGAATGGTAGTAAGAGTTTTTCTCTTTACTTTCCTTCTTTTCTATAGGAATGAAGGGAAGAATTTGTAGTTATTTTGAAAAAGTTTCAAAATTTACATTTCGTTGTGAATTGCGTTCAAACGGCTATCAAGGATGTTGCAATGAAGTTTAAAAGTTTTCCTGTTGTTTATTTCCAAATATTTTCCGGAAGTTCACAATCTAGAAATGAGCTGCCAATGGGGAATAACGTGAGAAAAATGGCAATCAACGCTTAAAACTATTTGTTTCCAATCAGTGAAAAGGAGAGGATTCAAAAAGATTTACAGTTTTCTTCACGATAGAGTAAGATTTCTTGAAAGACTGTTTTCTTCACCTGATGCTTAACTCCCCTCTCCTCTCCCTCCTTCCCTCCTTCCCTCCTCCCCCTCCCCCCAATCTCGTCCAAGAAAAATAACACTGGTTTGCGGCAGAGATCCTGATATTACTGTAGCGCATGTTAGAATAAAGGCGTTGCGCTCAATGATTAGGCCGTAGGCCTTAACTGGTCCATTCACTGCGAGCGTTGCGTAAATTCAATTTCGAGTACAAAAAATTTTCCTTCAAAATTTCACTACAGATAACTTCAAATACCGACTGATTTTTGATTCACTGTATTCGAAAGGTGGCTAGATGAGAGGACTACTCGGCAATATATTCAAAATATAAGCAGTCTTCGAATGCCCCCCTAAATAGAAGCCTAAACAGCTCGCATCGGTTTTTTCTCGCTCAAAAGACGTCAAGAGCATTCATCTTGACCTAAAAATGATAGAGAAATAAAAAACCGGTTGGCAGATTAAGGTCTAATATATTTGAACCTCTCAAAAATATTCATCGATAAGTAATAGATTTTTTCACAAAAAAAAACATACTAATCTATGCGAGGGCTCGAATTTATTTCAGAGTGAATACATTCAAAGGTTTAAGAAAGAGTCAAAATATAGGCGAAAAGTAGAAGATGAAAGATGAGAAATCTGAAAGGACTGAAGATCTCAAAAGAATTAAATGCTTCCAAATATTCCAAAGGATTTGAGTTGAGATATTTCAAATCTGATAGTCAGAATTGTTGTCGAATCGTCAGAATATGCTTCAAATGATTTGAGCTGGCAGATATTTTTGGCTTAATATAGAGATGGAACGGATATAATTTGATAGATAAAATATGCTAATTTCAGAACTGCAGTACCAAAAAATAAATTACAGCTTGAAGCTACAAAATATTCAATGCTGGTAAATGCAAATTTTGTAAAATGCAAAACAGATCACAGAAAAAAATCGAATGAAGCATATCAACATAATCGTTTATTCACTGTGATAGTAATGAGAAGAAGAAATGCACAATAATTGGAGAATTTGAAACACAAATGCTGAATCAAAAATGCAAACAACGTGAAAAAAAAAAACACTTCGCACAAATTTAATGAGGAAGAAGAGAGGGTTGAATGAAATGGATCTATACCTTCGATATGAATCCAATAATTTAGGTAGGAAAAATATGATCGTCAATATGCGATCCTTAACATATGCAGAATTATTATGTCTAAATTTTTAGAAACGATAGAAAAATTGAGCACCTAAGTGATGCACTCGCTTTCGAATATCCTTTCTACTTGATATCAATCGCTCTAGAAAGAAGCTTAGCTGCAACTGCAGCTAAACGTTAACGTTCAATTGCCTTCGTTTTGAAAATCGAATAGGAAGAAGGCAGCGGCGATTTTGTGTGGATTATCAAATGGGTTTTCGTTTATTGCTTTATCTAACGCACTTATGAATGCTTCAAATAAAAGCTTGAAAATTAAGTAACGCTTAAAACATCTCTATATAAACATAACCATTGATTATTTGCCTCAAATAAGCGATTTAATATAACGCCTTATTGATAATCTTCGAAGTATGGTTTAAAATATTTGGATTTTCACTCTCGCGCAGGACATCTCTATGAACGAACGTTAAACTGTCTGAATCATGGACAGCCTGAAGGAGCACAAGATCTCTAAGTGATACGCAGCTGTTTAAACGCCCACTAGTCAACCGGCTCATTAATTAGATCGTTCGGAGGCACAACGAAAGAATCCTTAATGACAGAAAGCAAAAGCTATGACCGCAGGGTTTGTAATTGCGTCATTACTTAACGTTGCACGGCGATTCCACATCCTCCCATCAATACGCCTCGCTTGGTCTCTTTTTTTTTGCAACAAAGGGTATTGGATGGAAAATTGTTGAACATTTTGACAGCCGTTCCATCGTAAGCAATCCTTGGTTATAATTAGATGGTTGAATGCTATCAGAGAAGCAACAGAGTGAAGAAATGTGCTAAACGAGCTAATATGATATGCACAATCCCATTCACCTAATCAACCACTTTCGCAACTCATTAATAAAAAATAAAACCTGCTGAATAATGCATTCGTGCTTTAACGAAATCAAGCGCCTATATAAAACCTCTNTAAATAAATAAATAAATAAATAAATAAATAAATAAATAAATAAATAAGTGAACAAATAAACAAATTAATAAATAAATAAACTGCGTGAATGTATGAAAATTTATTGACCGTTAAGTAAGACATCTAAATCGTTTCATTCTTCGTTGTATAATTTTTTGCTTTAAGTTTTCCAGCTGCATAGACACTTGCGATGGGCATTTTGTCCTCACCTTTTGGCGTTTTCTGGATTTAATTACTTTGCGCAATCTGCACGCTACCCATCGGTCGTGCATCCAATTTTTTCGCTTATTATATTTCCACGGCCATTTTGTGCTTTTTGTGCTTCTCATATATACATATTACTCCAAACTGTGGAAATTCTCGTCTAATTGAAGCCTGTTATGATATTCATCGTTTTCAACACAGTAAGTTTTAAATGACTAGACATTTTTTTTTCGTTCTGTTTGCACAGGTACAAAATAATAAATGTTTCTCTTCTATGATCGCTGAAGAGATTTTGCGCTACAAATGAGCTCAACTTCCGGTCTCTACATCGTTTTGCCCTATATTTCCTCCCGAATTATATATATATATATAGCATATTCAGACGACCTTCATTTCAAAAGACCAAACTGTAGTGCGTATCATATCTATGAAATTCTGGCTCCAAGTTCAGCTTGGAGCCATCCAAATTTCGATGGCTCCAAGCTGGAGTTAGCAAACCGACAGAGAGAGAGAGGAGATAACGCAAGAGCGCATACACACAAAGCACACAAAAACAAGATCTAAATAATGCGTTGTGTAGATATAAACTTGCAAGAGCACATAAAAACGAAGACGCATTGCCGCTTAGTGGAATTTAAAAGAAAGTGGAGAATTCTCTACGGAGCACAATGCAAATACCGTTTTTTCTAATGAGTTGAATGCGTAAAAAACACATCGTTGCAAGTATTCTAGCGGGAATAACTCTATCGACTATTGCAAATGCGATCAAAGTTCCTAAAATTTCGAAAAAAAAAGATACTTTTCTGCAATATCCTGCTGCCCAGAACAAAAAGCGCCGAGCATCGCCGATGATTTCAGCATTTTTCCCACTTCACCCACCTTTCCCGTCTACCATCACCTCTAGGCCACTAAGCGCGATAACCACTTACCATCATCATAACGATTTCAGGAGTCAAGTGGAGTGTATTGCAACGAGTACCACTATCACTGAAATTCAAACTAACAACTTCAATAAAGGACCATATTAAAGAGGTCAGCAAAACCTGAGGATGCAGAAACATTGTGGAACAAGGGTAAGACGAGATGGGAGAGGGAGTTTTATTTACCTACACTAGTTTATCATTCGACTGAGGTTGGAAATTTTAACTGAGATATTTAGATATATAGATGGGAAACATTTTTACTAGATGAGTTCTATAAAACGTAAGCAAACAAAGTGTACTATTTGAGGAAATATGTCTACAGATAGAATAGTAAATATAAGATGTGCTTGAAGGTGAAAATAGTTTTCAAATTGCCCATCTATGCTCTGTTGACTAACGGATATTCAGCGGAATAGGTACTTAAGGGCGGACGAGTTCTTTATTTCATATTAGTGTATAATATTCGTTTCAACTGTTTTGGCACTTCGAAAAATAAAATGGAAACGTTTTTTACACACTGAGATGCGATTTCAACATTATTCCTTACGAATATAACATATGGCGATGAATAATAAACAACGCTCACTGAGTAAATAAACGAAGCAATCTAATAACATATGGACAAGTGCAAATCGACATTTGAAATGTGCTAAAGACCGAGAAACCTGGATTGCTCAAACTTTGGAGCATACTCTGACGGTCTCTATCAGAAGAGAAGCGTTACGGATGAGAAATCTCTAGAGATGAGAGCAAATGGGTTATGAGATAGCGATGGCTATTGCAGGTGAAAATTTCATTAGGAGTCTTGCTGAAGTACGAGAAAAAAATGGAATTTCTGGTGGGCTATCGAGGTGTGTACATCGAAGAAAATAACCATCAAAATGGAGCCATTACGGGCCATACTTTGGGTGCTTTGCTGCAATATCAGAAACATGAAAGCGTTTTATAAATAAATCAACGGAAAGCTCAAAATACGTCATACAGTACGTGCCCTAAAAATGACCACAGCGGCTCAGTGGTTATTGACAGCCAACTGAAAAGAAGCACGCTTGCAGGCTAGTTCTTAAATATTTTCATGGCAGACAATGGTGAATTGCCTGATTTTCCGTTACGCTGCAAAAAAAATAGACGAATTTTTTTGATGTTGGTTGGCATTGGCTCAATTCTCAAAGCTATTCGTAACTTCAGCAACAATGTTTCATTCATATGTCTCGTCTTTTGTTTCTTTCGCTATGAATATGAGAAACAAAGACAATATCCTATCTTTGTTTTAGAAGCGCATTGCTTAACTGCTTAGTTGAACATTTCTATGTTGCCTCTCTTATTCATCTTTCAAAGCGAAAGTATGTGTTCATCTTACTTTTGCAAGAAAAGGCTCATATTCACTTCCATAGTACTTGTGGGTGTTTTAACACAAATGCCGAATGTTAAATCGTACAAGAAAATATTCTCTCATTTCTTCTTTCTTTAGGTGAGAGCGGTCCTACAATTTTCTCAGTGGAAAACTTGTTCGAGGCTAACTAATCCGGAATGTTTCATAAGCAAATTAAAACTGATTTGCAATCCTATGGTACTTTGAAAATTATCGATAAGTCATTTAGAAGGCGATTATAAGCGTTTTAACAACACTGCTCTATTATAGTCATTTGTTTTCATCACTATAAGCATTATGGTTTGCGAGTTGAAATTAAAGGTGATCAAGTATATGCATGCATACTTGTGGACATCACATCACCGTCGCACATTTTTGCTAAATTTTGCAAAAAGTGCAATTCAAATAATGCAGAAAAACGCGTCAGTGAAACTGAAACGATATGTATGGTTGCGAATTCGCTCGTTAAACCAACTCTTTTTGTGAAACGCCGCCAAATATTATAGGATATTGTTGCATTCATTTCTTAATTAAGTTGGCCACCTATACAATTTTCTACGATAAATCACCAAGGCGTCATTTAATTCCGCAAAATTTCATTTCAGTAAGACGTTCGTCAACTTTTCTGGCTTTAGTTTTAGTAGCTCCAAAATTTCAGAGATGATGCGAAGAATGCGCATGCATATGTAAATAAAAAAAATTTTTTACAATGGGTTTTGTAGGATTCGAATCTATGAAAGTGCAGAAAATAAATGAAAGACAATGAAAAAATAGATATTGCTAGCAGAGAAGATATTCTTTTTGGGAATGCACTAGCTAAAATGACGGTAAAATATGAAATATTCGCACTTATTTATAGCATTTTTAACCATAACTCGCCAATAAGTTGACAGCCGTGAAATTTCATAGATAAAATAATTGACATTCAAACGAATGCGCTTATGTAAATTCAACTTTGTTAAATTTCAAATTGCTAAGCTTAACAATTTTCTTTTTGAGCAGATTTTTCAACTCTATTTCCAATCCTAACCAGAAAGGAACCTACAATGGACACGAGAAATGTATGGTAAATATCATTTTAACAATTTGTTACTAGAAGGATTGTACAGGAAACATAGATGAAAGAAATTTAACAGATGTTATCATGAATCAACATATATACTTAGTGGGCCTTATTAGGCAACCAAATATTTCAGTATTCTAAGTGGCGAAAACGCATATCCCACGTATTTTCCTGCCGATACGATTTTCCCTACTTCAGTGGTGTTGAAATGCTACAAGAAATTCTCGATTAAAATCGTACTCGTAGAATTAAAGAAATAGATTGGAATAAGGGGAGCCAATGACAGTCCTAGCATCATTTTTAGTCATAAGGCTCTCTCTTTAATACCGTGCAAAGATTAAAAGGTACGAAGACATTTTGCGACAATCATCAGCAAAGAACTTTCCCAAACATTTCTTTAAATTTCGGAATTCTTAAATCGGCTGATTACTAAAAGATGAGAGAGCAAAAATAGAGTCGTTTTGTAAGAAAAAAAATTTAAAAAAAAAACATTCGTATAGATCTACTAAAAAAGATACGCTTCCATGCTTTTCCGCAAAACAATATCTACAAAGCACATTACATAGACGTCATATTTGTGCTCCTTTATGGGCTTTTCATCTGATAGTTTCAGCTCCGGATCTACTACAGCTGAACCTATGAAAGCTGTGAGGTTTAGCGTATGCCACCGTCCAACAACACCGACGAAACTCCAGCCTATCAATCAACTTTAAGAAACCTGGAGCCACTCAAAAGCGATAAAAAAATTTTGCTGGTGATAAAGAAGGAATATTTTATGCTAAATTTGTGCTAACGGCTGGATCAACCGAAATTTGATTGCATAGTGGTGCGGATTTCGTTATTTGTAGGGAAATTCGTAAAATTCATTGGTTTGTTGAGCGAAATTGCAAAAGCACATATCATGCCCAATTTATCCGACACTTCCGCCTATTTATTCAATATTAGTCTGTTTTAAAATTTAACAGGACCGGCTAAGAAATGAATGCAAAGTCTAAGCATATTGAGGTGCCATATTGAGGTACTTTGCTTATGTCCAAAGATGAGCTTATGTTATGCCTTGCTGTTAAACTGGTGGCCGCCAGTTAAAAACACACCATCCGGTGCCACAAATGCCGAGTCAACAATTAGCACTCTATTCCGTATTCCATTTTTGCCTAAATTATTTATGAAACCAGACGCATCATCAACGCATTTCGAAATGATGCAACCTTTAATTTAGGCAATACTGAAATGTCCTAAGATTGATTCCTCTCAAATCTCTCCAAATTAGTGGTACTTCAACTTGCCTATCTGAACGACATTTATATTTTAGCTAATCAATTTAGTTGGTGCCTTGTGAGACAAAAGAACGCGAATAAAGCTTCAATTTAAAACGATTGAAAAGTCCAATAAAACGTTCATATTGCTATCATCACATAAGCAATCTTTGTCAAATACACGCTTTTCATGTGACATCAAATCGATGAAATTCTCTCAAACATTTCAACCAACATCAACAAGAAATTCTTTTCTCATATTCAGAGGCAGCATAGCGGCAAAACTATTAAATAACCGAAAAAAGTCGATGAAAAAATGAAAAATGATAAAAAACTAACACAAAACATATCATTTTTCACTATTGTCAGCTATCTTTCAAGAGAAATCGAAATGGGATAGTTTCACATTACGAAGCGTATATGTCATCTCGAATTGTGCAATATATGCAATGTTACTAATAACGAATGCAAATATTACATAAGCTAACGCGCTCAAAGATTGAGCATCTCAACGACAACAGACGATCACAGAAGACAGCTGCTATCAACAAGCACCAAGAAGACGATTCGCATTCACTCGTCAACGCACATTCACCCACTTATTTATCTATAAACCTTTTGCCTACACTCACTCTTCAACTCGTTGCATCGTTTCATTCGACAAAACCCTCAGTAGATGCCCAGTTGTCACGATTAACAACCATTCTAATCACTAAAAAAAGCATCGTTCTGAACATACTCGCATCAATCGACCATATAAATATGTAAATAATCAAAAATTTTGGTATAATGGGTGTTTGTTTTCATGATGTTCCTTGCGAACGATTCAAAATTTCCAGTTAGAGTGGGGCTAAGATATGCTACTGATAGATGAGCATTAATGACTATTACATACTTTTTCTTGCATTTCTAATGATCTATGTGAGTGCAAATATTAGTGGAACAGTAAGATCGGATGAGGGAGGGAAGGAGGGGATGGAGGAGCGAAAAAGAAGGAATAGGAAAGTAGCGGATGCAATTTAAAAAATGGTTGCTTTGCGGATTTCATCTTTGCCCTATTGCCAAGGAATAGAAACTAAACTAATGATCCTCAAAGGCAATGGGCAGATTCGAATGGAGGAAGCGTCATTAGGCCAATACGAATTGAATTTTTTAAATGAGTAAATATATCGCAGAGAAACTGAAGAGATATTACATGTCGACAAAAAATATGAACAATCATTATATTATTAAAATTAAATACTTGGAATGCGCGGGAACAAGTTTCTGAAGACCAACGAAACTTCGCTGCCGGGGTTCCATATACATATTCCCCAAAGAAGTTCCAACATTTGCCTTTACCTATTATCGAGGAATTCAAATACCTAGTTAAAGTATAGAATTTGCGTTTTACATATTGAAAAATGGCAAATCGCCGTTTTGGAAACTCGGTAATCAAGGGAGATGGTATTACCAAAATTTTTGGCCATATTCTTACGACTACAAGCGTAGATGCATATCAACAACACATATGTATATATTTCCTAGTGAATAAATGTAAATGAATAAGTAAGAATCTTTTCTAGAGTCATAATGCATCTTTGCAAAAGTTTACTCGTAAGAAAACAAGAGAAGATCAGTTGGAAACAAATGTCTAGTTTTTCTACTGCATTTATATAATTAAGAAATTGAACACCTGAAATGTTTGGAAGCATACTTACGTAGTCACCTGTGTGAAGATGGGAACATTTTTAATACTACTTGAAGAACGTGATATATCCACGAATTGATTAACACCAATGAAAACGCGTAATTTCGTACTGCTCTTTTCAGTGAATCAAGCGCTTACATCAATGGACGCTCATTTATCTAAAGCTATTGCATTCCAACTGCACAACTCTTAGATATGATTTGCTATATAAAATTCACTCATATGCGATGAAAGTATACTTCTCAGTTTTTTAACTAACATAAAATTAAAATTTGATTGCATTTAAATGCGTAAAAAATTTTCATTGTCTTTTAATCGTTTCAACTTTTTTGAAGTTCATCATTCAAATAGGAATATGGTAGCAAAGGTTGTGCAACAACATTCACGAAGTAAAGAAGATCATGCATTAATATATATTAGGTATAGAAGGTCATACGACAACATATACTAGCTAGAGAAGGTCATCCTCAAGTACACATTACAGCCAACAAATTTCTTCACTTCAGCTTGAGAAATTTCCGAGTTGAAATTTCCGTATAGACAGAATACGCAAACACGGAAGTAGATCAATGAGAGCAATGAGCTTTACCCAATCGCTTTCGAATGAACAAACAATAACAAAAACACTCAAAATGAGATCAAAGAATAGTTGTGACTAATACACTTGTTGAGGAAACAAACGTATCTTAGCACAGGTGTGTTTACCGATATAGAAGACTATAGCACCATTAACGCCCATATGACGCAAACAACTGCTAGCAAAGGATGAATGCAATCTATTCACTAGGAATCCATTCGATCCTCTAAGTATTTGCAATCGCCGATTATAACTTTTTGATAATCAAATAAAGCAAGTTTAAAACACCTGTAAAAGAATTCTACAAAAATCGTGTATTGGATAAAATCCGGTTTATGCTCCTCTAACGAACCGGAAAAAATGCAACACTTCTGAGAAAAAAAAAACCGATGATAGAATCTGAAAGTGCATTACGCTGACAGGAGCTCTTTAACAGCTCAACGCTAGCTTCTCTTCTGAGAATTTGCCATTTGCACCAAAGGTCGATTACTGCCATTATATATATATATATATATATATATATAAAGAATATGAAAAATCAGCACGGAGCATACGTATGCGAACGTAGCTGTAAAATATGGGCTGTACGATTGAATATTTATTTGCAAGGCAAATGACCAAATCAGGCACAACCATTTGGCATCAAAATGAGAGCTGCATCTTTCAGACAAATTGGGCTGTAATGGAATTAAATGAAATCTGCGGCTTGTAATTGCATGTCGATATCAAACAAAACAACCACTGAACACGCCATTCCTTCATTACGCATCTATAGTCTTATTTCTTTGCAACGTTTTACCGGATGAAAGATCCGAAAATTTTCGGGAAGCATCGATCGTTTGAAAAAATCTGGAAAGTAATTTTCAGGAAACGGTAATATTTCAAAAAAAAGCGCGCCCATTCCGGTTGGTCCATGATACACTCACTGCCGTTCTCAGATCGGGAACGGCACTGAGCGAAAGTTCATGAGAAATCATGGAATTCTCCTTACTATACCCATCCATCAAATAAATTTGCCCTTTTTTATTGCCGTAGATGATTTTTCGAACGATCATATCCTGGAAACAGAAGTTCTACTAGCGTACTGAAAGAGTAGTTGAATTTCCTAGATGTAAGTCATGTTAAATCTATTTTTAAGCGCCCTAAAATTCAACAACTTAAAAATGAACCAAGCTTTGCATGTTTTTCCTGAAGGAAGTACTTCAAATTTACAAATAGTGCTCCTCTCCCCTTCTGCCGAAAAAAAAAGTTTTCGTTGACTTCTTATGAAAATAGAAAATGCAACATAAAAATTGAAGAATTTAAGTGACAACTCGACTTCAAAATCTCTATCGGGGATCGATGTGCTTAGAGCGACGTCGAAATAATAGTGGCAGCTGAGTGAAGAATTCTCTGTAAACTTGTCAAGAAGATATGGAAAGCTAAAAATTATACGCAATTCGTTATATTTTTCCTTCTAAATTCAAGAAATTTGTCTCAGGCATAATCTTTCTTGAACAGCGAAAATTTTCAATAAGATGAGCAAATTGTTGGTCGTGCAAAAAAAGCCATATTCTCATATTCCATAATGAAAGACGAAACCAGCGGATATGTTTCTAGAAAATTTTTTCCGAAGAAGAATGGGGGAAGGGTGGAGGACGAAGGAGTTGGGGGGAGACAATAAAGCAGGAAAGGCAAGTTGGAGGGCATTGGAAAGCTTGCCAGCAGCGTTTGCACTTTATCAATACTTGAATAAGCTTGCGAATACGCTCGTTCAATCAAACCATTGAGTCCATTGATACACGTACCTAGCGAAACATATTCACATCCGCATAAACGTTTTTTGTAGCTTTGCGAGCGTTTTGCTCTTTCTTGCTGCTCATGCTCACATATTTTTGCATGTTTTCACACCTCGGGAGGTTTGAATAGATAAACAAATAGATAAATAAATAAACAAATAAACAATTAAATGAATAAATGAATAAATAAACAAATAGTTAGATATGTAAGTAAACAAGTCAATAAAACATGATGGAAGCTATAACATAACGTTTTATTATGCGAAGAAATCATTAATTTTGTATAATCGTGGCATGAAATGCCATCTCTAAATTACCTAGGTTGATTATTGAATAATATTATTTTCAAAGCATTTTTGCAACCGGTTGGTTCGTAGGGAATTGTGAAAAGCTTCTACTATATTACCTATTTGATGCGTTTTATCATCAACGTCAATCGGCATTCCGTTCGATTGAACTTTTCTATTAGTACATAATTGGTTTAAAAATTTCTCTCGTGTAGATCATGCTTTATGCTGAAATCTTATATGTAAGCCATTCTAACAGCGATTATCAAACTGTGAGCTCGTCGAGCTCACAAAAATGAGGCAAAGTTATGAAGCAAACCATTGGGATTTGGAGCTATAATAAATCATATCACATATCTATGTACTAAACAACCATCGCTTAATAAATTATAGTGGTGGTCTGCTCCTATTTAGCCCAAAGATGAGATAAAACTGTATAGTGAAAAAACATATAGGATAATAATTTGCTTCATTCCGTGAAAGAAGACACAAGAAGTCAAGATACGATTTGATTGGTTCGATCAAGCCTCATTCCACCAGTTCTAAAAATTCTACTTCCATCTGATGTATAGCTAAGTATTGCCAACAATACAACAATTATTTCAGAATATTCAGTTGATTCTCATCCTCTCCCCCCCCCCTCCTCGAACTAAATTTGCAAACGTATCCTTGTAAAAACCTAGATGGCTAATAAGCTCTGAAAAAAAATGCCGCATTATTCTCGTATACCCAAAAATTCCTTCTTCCCCACTCCTCCAAAATAATATTTGAGTTTATGCGCAACAAATGTCTAAGCTTTGGATCTAACTATGAATGAATTTGGAAGGTTAGCAATAATCCTTCGAAATGCAATTTTCTTTGATAGAGATTGCCTCTCTTTTTTTTTGCATCACAACGTTTGATTTAGTGCACACATATATGAAGCGATGAAATTCATCTTGTTCATCAATTTTGCCTACGTGCAGTATTCCGCAAAAAATATCACCTCATTCTTGCTATTCTGCCAGTTTTATGACAGCATTCATTCATTTGGGTTGTTCTAAATAATACCAACCCTTGAAAAGGCAAGAGTAAAAAATATCGAGAAAAATGCTAAAATAGCTAGCATGGTTATTACTTATTTCGAATTTGACGGATCATGCTCTCTACACTTATGTGCTTTCACTAATAAACAATTTCAAAAGGAACATCAAAATAAAATAAAATATGCAAAATAACGCTTTCTTTAAATGATTTTATTGCCTGCATAAATTGTCTAAAAAAAGATTCCTTCCTGTATGAGGCCATCGACGAGAAAGCCCTCATAATTGTTGACTCTGCCAAATGGTTGTAACTTCTTTCGAAATTCATGGATCAGTGTCTTATAGCAAACATTCACCCACGAAATCTCTAAGTCCAGCTCTTGAATTCAAACTATCCAATAGACAGATACACGGATATATACGGATATATGTATATATATATATATACATATATATATATACATATATATATATATATATATATATATAAAAAAACAAAATCATTCTTATAGAAAACAATTGCAATTTTCTATGGAATTCAATTCAAGAAATGGCCAAATATGGCATATACAATGCAAAAGTTTTCCATATTACTTATATTTTAAATACACAACAAACGAATATACTTAAGATCATATTTCTAGCATCGTTTAAAAAAGTGCAAAATTGTAAATCGAATTAAATACTAATATGTCGTTTCATTTATTGTAACAACATTCTGCGATTGTCGACTTAATGGCTGTTCGTTCGATATAATGGATGCACTTTTAGTACTTATGGCCATCATTGGACGCATTTACACCAATAGAGTTCAGCAGCTAATGGACGAATGCTATTGCATCGATAGTTACAAATAACGGCAGTTAAGTCTTTTGAATGTTGAGATGAATTTGTATAAATTATGAAGGAAAGACAGCGTATTTTGCATATAACCTAAAAATGCAAAATAATATGCTAATTTCTAATGCGTGGGATTATTTACTCAAACTTACAAGAATTAGAAATTTATTTTGGTTAATAGACAATTTCCTTAAACTTATATAGATGGCAATTGAATGTGAATAATGGGCAATCTACTGCAATGAAGGGAAATGTGTTGTTCAAGAAAACGAAGAGATCGATGAGCAACATATCTAATCGTTGATATCTTAGCAAAGAGTTCATTAAAGTTTTTCTTTTTTTTTGCTTGCGGCATACTTGTAAGATGAAGCAAATAGATGCAAAAAAAAAGCCAAAAGAACGAGCAACTTCGAGTAAATGGCCGAATTCAAATAAAAAACCAAATTCGAGTAAATGGCCAAATTCGAGTAAAGTGGCCGTTAAGAACACCGCCTCTGACCGTTCAATATGCGTACACTACTGCGATGGGTTTGATGACGCTCTATAAGGCTCGCTTAGAAGCGGAGATCAGTGTAGTTATTTCTGAATAACAATAGCGCGACGTCACGCCAAAATGTCTACGCCGCCAATTGACCAAAGTGCATCTGAATCCTTCAGTAATAATATCTATGAGGAAGTTGACAACTTGTTGAATCTCATAGACGAACTCTTCAATTGGGGTATCCCTAAATGCTCAAAGCACATCACCCACAAGAACTTTGGTCTTGCTTTCAAACTTCTCTTCGGTATTTCGGGAATACGAATTCAGAAGACAGCTGCACAACGATGATGGCTCGTTGATCATTTGTTGTGCTATGGAGAACTTCTAGAACTTTGATCATTGCAATAAAGAACAAAATGTTAAAGCAACTAAAATGTTTCAAAGAAAAAGCACGAGTAACGAGCGTTCATAATTTGTTTTTTAGATGTTTGCATTTATTTGCCCTCCGTTAAACGTTTCGACCTTGATATATAATCCTTTCAGTGCTTTGAGTTTTGTCGTTCATTTTATTATTGCTGGAAATAAAACTGAATTGTATGATAAATATTCAATGAAATAATTGCAAAAAATCGAAAAAGAAAAGAAATATATAGGGTTAAAAAACTATCCGCGCCGGAAACAGCCAATGAAATTATGTATTTTCATATCAAGAAAATAGAGAGAACGGAAATATAATATCAGCTATGCATCTGTGATTCCTCATATAGGAAATCTGACCTTTTCATATCACGTTGATTCTGAAAAGTTATAAAAATATCGAAATATCTATTTACAATAAACTTCTAACGATGAGAAGTGTTGCATTTTTTTAATAGAAAAATAGCTATTTATTAATAATACTCAATTTATAGAATCTGATTGCATTTAAGTGATAAATAATATCACATAGAAGCTAATTGTTTGCCAATTTAAAAAAAATTACCCACTCGAATATAGCAATAATTACTCAACATTCTAGAGAACTTATCGATATGCTTGCAGAATGTTTATAGTTCTTAAACAAAATCTGATGCACTTTAAATAGTTAGCAACAACAAGGGGTGGACCTCTCAAAAATTCAACACTAAAAAAATCTCTCTGCTGCTATCGAAACGAAAAATTTATGTCGGATACTTTCAATATCGATCACTAAGATGTGACACTATAGAGCGTTCATAACTGATAATTATTCGATAATAATTTATTTCTCAATATTATTTAATATTCCTCTAAATTAGACCAACCACCTAGTTGTATCATATTCAAAATTATGGCGGCCCTTATTTAAAGGAAAAAATAATAACGGTTAGATACCAATAATTTCAATACGTCATTTTTTGTGTTATCACTTTATAGTGATAAAAATAAAATAATCACTGATAAATGAGTATAGTAATAAAGAGAATGAGGGAATGGGATGAATATGGCGCAATTATTTTTCATTTCGAAATTGTTTCGCTTTTTTTTCTACCGATGAACATATGTTTCACCTCATTCACACAACTGTTTTTGAGGATCAAAGTACAAAAATTCTTTGCTAAGAAAGCAATGATGAGTTCGATTTTCGATTTGAAGTGAAAAAAAAAGTTAGCTGGCCAATCTTGTCAATCTTTCTACCTGTAAAATGTCATCGATCATGTGATCGTTTTCATTGCTGCAACAAAACTCCAACAATAAAAAAAATCTTTCCAGCGAATGGAAATATTCAAGTGGAAAACTCATAAGAGTAGATTAACTATTCACCGAAGGATGGGTAATAAAAGGTTCATAGTAAGAAAATAGGGGTGAATGCATGGCTTAAAGTATAGAGTATAGGTATGCGGTTGAAGTGATAAGACGCAAGTGATATAAAAGAGTACAAGTAAGCATATTAAATTCTCCAAAAAGTATTTCACTTACTAAGAGAACGTTTGCTATGTATTCAATTGAGCATTAAAAAACTTCTTAACTAATAGAGCTGACTGTGAAGAAATGTGACAGCTGGGTATATATACGAAGAGTTTTACTTAGTAATTCTCATATAATTTTATGAACCTGGTGTGTAATTTTGCAATTTATTTCGATTTTCTTATAAGCTATTACACTTAAATTTCATAGTCGTTCAGCTAAAATTTATGCGTAAATTTATCTGCATGCAATAATCAATGATTTACTTCATAAAATACATCAATAAAAGTTTTTCACCTTACCCATTTGAATACAACTTTATCTCAGCTAAACTTTTGTGTGTACTTAAAGAGGTAGGTTTAAATGGGTTTATTAGCAAATATACGCGCATAGGCTCACATACGAAAGCGTATATGGAAACGCGTATACATACACAATCGACATATGCAAAATTGAAGAAATGAAGCTAAAACAACAATAATGTAATATAATAGCCGTAAGAAAATAACGAATGATCAGCATTGTAACGCATGCATATATTATGACTTGTTAATATCAACGAGCGATAGCAAATAAACATAGATCATATATCGCTTGCAACGATTCAGCGCTATAACGAAGAGACAAATAAGAGATCCACTACTGCATACAACTATAGATGCTGTCAATAATCGACTGGTACGAAGGAATAAACGATAGTTACTACGCAAGATAAACAAACTTTTCAAGTTCTTCATTTTTACACTACGCATAAGCTTATGCTTTCATTTTTTTGTTTTTCAATTTGCACTGTTACTTAACCGTTGTCCTATATAATTTGGCTGGCTTTGCCGACTTCTTTGGCTAACTCATCTGAGTTAGGCGATTAATCTAATTAGGCGATTAATCTAACACCTGATATTAGCCGAAAAATGCGCCGATGGGATGAAATAGAACTAAGCTAAAACCTAATAAAATTTGAATACGAAATGCACAATAGTCGAGGCGATCGAAATGGCTGGATTAAATGGGTTATCATCTAATTAACAAGTAGTTCAAATTGAAGCGTCAATGCAATTGCTAACTAATACCGAATGCACAACGACGGAGATATAGCAATTTTGTTTTCGATGTTTCCGCACTTTTTACCATCAACAAGAAAATCTCAGAAAAATCCATTAGCTATTCAATGGCTATCGCAATTCAGTTCTTTGTTGTGCATAGAGGTAGGTTTAAATGGGTTTATTAGCAAATATACGCGCATAGGCTCACATACGAAAGCGTATATGGAAACGCGTATACATACACAATCGACATATGCAAAATTGAAGAAATGAAGCTAAAACAACAATAATGTAATATAATAGCCGTAAGAAAATAACGAATGATCAGCATTGTAACGCATGCATATATTATGACTTGTTAATATCAACGAGCGATAGCAAATAAACATAGATCATATATCGCTTGCAACGATTCAGCGCTATAACGAAGAGACAAATAAGAGATCCACTACTGCATACAACTATAGATGCTGTCAATAATCGACTGGTACGAAGGAATAAACGATAGTTACTACGCAAGATAAACAAACTTTTCAAGTTCTTCATTTTTACACTACGCATAAGCTTATGCTTTCATTTTTTTGTTTTTCAATTTGCACTGTTACTTAACCGTTGTCCTATATAATTTGGCTGGCTTTGCCGACTTCGTTGGCCAACTCATCTGAGTTACGCGATTAATCTAACACCTGATATTAGCCGAAAAATGCGCCGATGGGATGAAATAGAACTAAGCTAAAACCTAATAAAATTTGAATACGAAATGCACAATAGTCGAGGCGATCGAAATGGCTGGATTAAATGGGTTATCATCTAATTAACAAGTAGTTCAAATTGAAGCGTCAATGCAATTGCTAACTAATACCGAATGCACAACGACGGAGATATAGCAATTTTGTTTTCGATGTTTCCGCACTTTTTACCATCAACAAGAAAATCTCAGAAAAATCCATTAGCTATTCAATGGCTATCGCAATTCAGTTCTTTGTTGTGCACTCTCAAGATGGATGGTAAGTTTTTCTCAACTGTCTTATCGGTATGCAATACCATAATTTACGACTAGTAATATCGAAACTAATTGCAAAAATATTCTCACTATGGCTAAATAAATTAGGCAACCTCAACACCCCTCCAAAAAAAGAACTCGCACAATCTATCGTCTCAGCAAATGGCTATAATAGCTTCGTAGAGAGTGCTGCACCCCGATAAAAGTGGAACAGAGGTGGTCTCTCATCCCATATCCCATGTTTTCGATCAGTGCACAAGTGTCATCAACGCCACCATTCGCAACACCTGCAAATTTAAGTCTCTTATATATTATGATGCTTAAATCGTGTACTTTTTCAAAATTGTCCAAAGTTTTGCAGTTAATAGTGAAAGCCGACTGTCGATAGCCATTGAAATAGAACAGCTTGCATTTTGAAACACCACGAGAGATCGATAAATCGTATATTGCCACACCAGTTTGTTCGTATGAAGAGGATCATGCTGTAGATAGACATCAGTGCCAAGTTCTTTTTGTTTGTTCTTTGCAGGGAGAGTAGTTATAGCTTGGAGGCATCAACATGTTGAAATAAGCTCTAATTTTGTAGAAGTTGGATACCATAAGAAAACAACAATAAGGATAGCACCGGTTCCATATAAGCCTGGGGTGTTCCTGAAATAAGTGTCGAGCTTGAAGAACGAGCGACGTCACTGACAAATTCTGATATGGGCTGCTCAAGAAACTTTGTAACTATATCAACCAATTTCCCCCTTTCTCAAGAGTAGATAGAAATTTATTTCCTCGTAATGATGGTATGAGGCACCGAAAGGTCGAGAATAAATTTGTTATATCAATGATTTCATTCCCACAGCGCACTAACTAACGAACTACGTTTTGCTGGTCATAGACTAGACTGCCGTTCCTTTTCGCAACTCCCCACCTCTTCCACCCTCCCACCACGGAATGATCAAAGCTTTTCTCATAGTTTAACTGTAAATGCATTTGGCTCTTGACTGGCGATGCCAATTACGCTTATATCTCCGAAATTAGCCAGCTTTATCCACGGTGCGCTTTTTACGATGATTTCAGCCTTCCTGGGTATGATGAGGATTCTACCTCCGCAGTTGAAAACATCGCTGTAGCACTCATTAATTTCATCGTCTCTGAATGTATAAAACAAACTTTTACAGGCTATTTTCTCTTCAGAGATCTGAAATTAAACAGTACAAAGGTGAGAATTCAAGAAAGATGAACTTTTCTAACGAGTTGTAACAAGAGCATCTGACCTATAAAGCACTAGGTCTAAAATATTAGTAACATTTGACAGTGACACGGTTGAGATTGCTGCACATTATGTGCGAACATCGCTTATGTACACCCAACTTCTTTCACTCTCGATGCGGTCGTTTTATATCGTCACTGCTTGAATATACAATATCTTTATTTCGATAACCATGCTGCAGTTTAAACTCACTCTTTATCTAGCATATACTTGAAGACATAAACTAAGCTATCACTCACTGATGGCATCGCAAAAGATTATCTATTAGGACCGCATTTTGTTTCTTTTCTAGATTTGCAGTTTTTGTGAAAGTTTGTCAAGTGTATGTAAGTCGTTCGACGATGACTTCAAAATATATAAGCCTCTTATATGCCTAGTAATAGGTCTTTCGTTTAACAAAAAGATATGGATAATTTCAACGCATTATTAAAAATCTAGCATCTAGATATTTCCCCGTGAAAAAAACGTTGCATTGTCTATGCAAACTTCCATCTTAAATCCAATGCGCATAGAAGATGAAATACTGTTGTCTTTTAATGATGATATTCTCGACGATGATATTATCCTAGTCTTGACTAGATGAGGCATTGCTCAAATCTTCCCAAAAAAAGTTTTTCAAATCGTGTGAACTGTGTTCTGAGATCACCGCCACAGAAATGCTTACAGTACTATGGTAAAATCTTTGAAGCATAGTGTCCCCATATTTCATCTGATGAAAAAATCTAGAAAATGTGTTATTTTGCGTCTAGCGATACAGAAAATTATTAGACCAAAAAGGATTTCACGCTGCAATTGCAGGATTAAAATATTTCAGCTAGAATTACTAGAATATAAACGTACGCTATTCAAATTTTCATTGTTTTCGGCTCTTAAGTTTCTTTTCAAGCATTGCATTCGATGATATTTCTTTCATTTACCTCCCCTTTTCTTCCTCTCCCTACCCCACCCCTCTCCCCGCACTGTTCGTATTTGGAATATGCTACTATCAAATGTTATCAATGCAAAAAGCTTTTCGACTTTATTTCGCTCTCATTAATCACTTCATTGCGACTGATTTCTGCTTGATTCCATATCACGCTAACAAATTCAAATGTTAGGGTCTTTCCAATTGCATTGCAAAATTTCCGCATAAAGTTTTCAATCATCAGCAATGTGCTAAAATGTTTGCAAGTTTCTTTTGCTTTTATATCGGCCTTTCATTTTTTATGCTTCAACCTGAGTTGATTATGGATTCATTTTAAATAAAGATTTGTTTTCTAAATTACAACGCTATATGATTTTATTCTCATTGCAAAAATACAAAATGATGATGCAAAATGCAATATCGATAGCGGTTAATCAATTCCATTGCAATCTCAAATGCTATGCGATTTCATAAATCCCAAGGGTGTATTTTACTTTGTTTGCAAAAGCTTTAAGCTTAAAATGCATAACACCTCGCATCGACTTGCTCAATAGCGGTTTTATCAACAATTTTGTTTGTTTTGATTGTTTTTAAAACGTTTAGTTCACTTCTTTCGCGTAAATTTTTTGTTTTTTTTTAAATTATCGCACCTTTTCACCTTTCATTATTAAGAAACGAATGAGCAAACATATTGTTGCCTGTTAAATTTGCTTCTAAACGATTAACGCTTCCACTGAAAATTGCATTGATACTTGCTTCTAACTTACACTTCATAAAAACATCTACCATTGCTACAATCTTCAGGAATTCGTTAGATTCAGGCAATGTGTAGGATTAATGGCAGATACATATGTAGCTACAGCTACGTTTAAGAAATATTAGCCAAGTAGCATTGCTAACTATCGAACAAACTGCCTTAAAATATCTCGAAAGCTTCAATTTTTGAAAGTTTCAATTCGAATGAGATTTTCTCTCATTTGTTGCTCACACTAATTACTTATTGCGAATATCTCTCTGCGATATTTCCGAGTATGCTGAAAAATTTTATGGGGAAAATGTAGTCGAAATGCTGTCTTTGATGTTAACTTATTGACGTAAGGTAAATATTGACTTCGAAAAAGTATTTAATGCAATTCATTAAGGCTTTTTTAGAATAAAAAAGTTTGATATTATTGGTATTTGTAGGAAATTGCTGCGATGAGCTAAAATTTTTCAAATGGGCAAAACGAACCAAGTAAAAGTAACCAGCACCTTAATATATGAATTTCAAGTATACAACGATGGTGTTTACTAACTCTGTAAATGATTTACTCAAATGTTTGCACCTCGTTGTTTCTACAAATCTCTATGATGCGATTTGTAGAAACTGATTTGTAGATCATACAATCATACAAGCATTTCTACAAATCATATAGTCAGTTTCTACAAATATATAGAAATTGATTGTATGATTTGTAGAAATGCTAGATATTGGCTATCTGGCTATATCCACTCAGCGATATTCTATTATTCATGGATTTAAGTGAAACACGCTAACGAATATGACGTATTTCATAATTATAGTCGAGTATAAAAAAGTGATTTGACAATCCTATTAAGTATTAATGTATCCGAATAAAGAAAATGCAATGGCGGTCTTCTTAATATGCTTACGAAAATGCGTACTTTCATCTACCGGCTATCTTCGAGCGTTTTATGTCCATCACAAATGATTTCGATATAATGATACTAAGATATAATCGTTACCTTTCTTATATAAGAAGGAGATCTATCCAACCCTATAAGAAGGATATCTACTATAACTGTTGCAGAGGCATTTAATCTTTGACTGATGCTTCAAAAATTCTCACTAAATCCCATCTACTGAGATGGTAAACGGCTAAAGTGCTCATTATTTTTATGCTTTTTCTTAATCCGCATCCAAAAAACAGCCCACCAGGGATGCAGTTAATATGAGTCTAGAATTTTCAATTGGGTAAAGCGTTGTTTCAAAATTTGCATTCTGCTTATAATTTATATGCAAATTCATGAATCAAAATTGAAGTTTGTTTAGAAATTTTGGTAGACCATCATTTCCATTTGGTTATCTCAGCAAATTTCAGCGCAAATGCTCTTGTTACTCGTTTATATTTGCAGTGAAAAGAGTTAATAGGTGGAGTTTTTTTTGAGTATTTTTAAAGTGTTGTTGTGTTCTTGCTAGAATAGAAAGAATTTGATGTGTGTTTAAATTGCAAAAAATGGATGTTATTCTATCTTTTTTTAAACATTATGCTATAAAATACTTCTTTTGCATATTTTTTTCAATTGAAAAATTTTGAATAGTAGATTCGAAATAATTCGCATCCGAAATTTGCATGCTATTTTTTTCCGATAATTCAATTTTGTAATAAAAATTTTGCTCATAGAGATGTAATTGCGTCAAAGATTAATATTACGTTTTTTTCTATAGAGTTGACTGGTTGGCTCGCAATTTCTCACCTCTTGAGGGAGTTCTTCATACACTGTAAGTTAAATTACCATTGAACTTTCAAGGGAGTCGTTTAGCTGTCCGAATTCAAAAATGGAATATCATATGGATGCTAATATGTATTGTGCAATAAAGAAAGTAGTGAACAAAATATGCGAAAATTTTTCAGATAATGTGCATTGGCATCGATAATGTTAATGAGTTTGAAGAATTGCACATCCTTGAAAATACTGCTAAAGAAAGAGACACCTCAACAACTTTTATTAGTTTCACTTCCGCAAAAATGAGAACCAAACACTCCAAAGCAGTAATACACTCTTCTAGCAGCAAATTTTTCTTTCTTTCCATGAAGAGTGCTATCTTAAGAGCATCTGTATAGCTTTGCTTGATTGAATAACGTAACTTATTCCTGGAGAATTTGAGAACTTGTGGAGAAATTTTTCTTTGTCGAATTTTCTCGTTTTATTTTGATTTTGAGATTTTGTTCAATATACGCACTGTGGGTTCGCAGTAAACGCCACTTGTCTTCATCTTCAGCTGCGTTATCGAATGCTTCAAAGCATAAGATAATAAAAATTAATGCGCATATTCTACGTTAAAGTATTTTTCTAAAAGATGAATCTCACTCATTTTTACAAATTCCGAATCCTGTAGACGATTACATACTCTCAAAATTTCCATTAAAATATCTTGTAAAAAATTTTATTAAAGTTGTCGATAGGATTGGGCTATCGCTATGATCGAAAAAATTCGATTCAATTGAAAAGAAAGCTCCAAAGAAGGCTCTCATTTCTTTTTCTTTTTTGTTTCAGAAGTGCTCAAAAGCAATTGGTCTGACTGACTAATGCAAAAAAAGAAAAAACAATTTTCTTGTGCTATTTGAATATCATGGATTTTTTTGAACTTTGAATTTTGCATATTGATGAGTTGTTCTGTGTAGGAAATTAATTTAGTTGGTGACCGATTTGTTCCCAAGAAACCTATACTGAATTGAAGAAAATGAATGGATTTTTCGACGATGCTTTTGAAAGAAAAAAACAGCCCGTCGATATGAACGTCAAGGGATATTATATCGTCTTCTGCCTTATTTTTGCCTTCAGGCAATCTTCCCATTAAATAGGAAGCACTCATTAAAATTACAGGAAATGAGGTGAAATAAGCCCACCGGGAAACATTTTATTACCTGCTCCTACTGATATCTTTTTCCGCTTTCCTCAGAGCAAATTTCAAGCGAGTATGACGATGGTAACAAAGGGCTGAGGTTATCCTAGAAGAACGTCAAACGTCCTTTCTCTGTAGCAATTTCCACGGCTATGAAATGGTGAATGAACTTTTCATCGTCAGTTGTTTGTAATGAAAAGCATTGAATTTCTCGATTGGCATCAAACTTAATCAGTGAGACGGCCGACGAACCAATACTTCAGAAGGTCATGTTCGATAACCATAATTAGTCCTTCTAGTTGAGATGCTCTCGCTTATGACCATCCACAGTGTCGATGTTTGAATATTATTCTGATCGATTAGAGAGATACTCCTTTCTCCACTAGATCAAGAGTTATCGCTATGTTTTATCAGGCATCATTTGAGCATTACATCTAGAGGCACTCTTCTAATTTGCTTACTTACCTTTCGAGGTCTATTTCAGATAGATGAAAGCGACTAAATGCGTATTTTATTGCAGCTTTTAAATTAGGTCATAAATCGCCTTCAAAATGATCCCGTCCTATAGTGCAATGAACTGCGTTCATTGTGAATGATCATTCCAGCAGTCCATTCTTTTCCTGGAAGGGAAATCTGCTCCTCCCTGTCGGAAGCAATTCAGGATGTTTTTGGCGCCTTCTTCATAGAAATGACCTAGTTTCCTCACTTCCTTAAGATAGCCGTCTTTTGACTGTGTCAAGGTTAACGAAAAGAGCTTCAGCAATTTTTTCAATGATCGTACTAGAAAAATGAATCTGTGGTCTGCTTAATTTGCAAAATCTTAATGAAACATAATCCACATGATATCACATTTTTGCACGTCTCGATGAACTGGCGCGAATGACGTCAACGACAACGCTTTGTACTGAACTAAACATTTCTACTTGACTGATCAACAATTCGGGATTTTCGATTCTAAATTGTTCTTGTCAACTGCACTCATGCCTTCGTTTTCGTTAGTGCATCTTAGCATCGTTTTTCCTGTGATTTCCATCCCATCTACATTGCTGCTCAATTTGTCATCTCCTTGTAGAAACTATTTTCATCTATTTCATCACCACTCAACTTGTGATATCGATTCAAGAAAACAATCGCGTTTAGTAAAGTCTGCTGGAACTTGCTTCTCAAAGATATGCTCAGATTTGACTTCTACGGGCGAGAGCTTTTTCAGTGTTTTCGACGAATCATGTTTGTTGTTGAGTCAATCAAATGTAGAACGCACCCACTACTCGCTTATAACTTTTTAGTTAGTTGGTAATGCAATTCTTTAGCCACAAGCAATATCAAATCTGCGACAGAAGTCCATTCTCACTTTAATCGAATGACTGAATATCGTCGTCGCTTCCTAATCTTCATCATGCAATGGGTGGATAACGCCAATATTTTTCGATCCGATTTTTTATTTAATGCGATCCGATCACTACCAGTGGCTTGATTTGAGTATTTGTTTTGCTTGTTTTAGTGTGGATTCTCTGATAATTCCCATCGTCCACTCTCTGTCCACTTCTGCTTGTCTGAAATGTCCCTCCTTCGCTACCCTTTCCCTTCCAAATATTATCACTACAAGAATTTCGAGAATAAATGCAGGAAAGAATAAATTATTTGCTCTATTTTTCATATGATTGATCAGACATTGATCACGTGATCAGACATTCAAAAAATGTCAAAAACATGAGTTGATCGTTTGTTTTGTTGTTAAGAATACATTGCCCCTCACATGTTATAAACGAAATACCATCTTTCACATGCAATTCACATGGATGAGCAATTGGTGCTCTAACAACACATATGTGCTCATTCATTTGGTATATACCTCTCAAAGTTTCTTGTATACTCTAGTTTTGCAGAGTTGCTTACTTGTAAGCGATGCAATGCGAATGGATACATCATTTAACCTTAATAATATTTTGTCGCGCTTTTATATGTTCATTTCTTAGATTTTTTCCACTAAAATTTGAAAAAAACCCAAACCTCAAATTTTATACTTGCTTCACTCCCAATGATTTTCTGATTAAAACGGGTACCCTATCCTTTTAATTACGATTTGATCACTGATTCGGTCGTTAATTCTCAGAATTATTGCTACTTCCTCCGCAATGAAACTCTATTTTTCTAAATATTTTTGTGCATTACTTGCTCTAAAAGAGTGAGTTTCTATGTCAGCTTTGCTAATAGCAAGTATAGACATTCTCATATAGGAAATATTCCAAGTTTTTAATATTTTCCACTTATTTTTTCAACTGCCCAAATGGAAGTTTCTTTTTTGAAAATTATTTACGAATAGTTACTATCCTCTCCGAACGATAAAATTTTCATACAATCATATGGGAAATATTTTCTAAACTTCTTGAATATTTTTTAGTTGTAAACTTGCAGACTTGTTAAGTTAGACGTAAAGATATAAAATGTTCTATTGTTTCTTCTTTCTTCAACTTTGTCAGCTGTTCGTTTAATGCAATATGGCAAATTAAGCTTTCACTATCTCAACAACCTACTTAAAGCTTTCTTCACGTTGATCGTTCGCATCAGCATACTTCGATGTTGAGCCGTATAAGCTATATTTCAGTTATTACAGCTTTAATAATCGTTACATGCCACTAACTTGTGGCAATGTCTGTATTGGTATATTACCTCTTCTAATTTGTTCATATTGTAAGTTTTTGATTGCGCTATTTGTTACGCATCTTTAATATCAATGAATATCAACTACCGATCGATGTTATAAGCTATTCAATGTTCACTGATCACTTAGAAGATTTTCCGTTGTGACTTCATCTTCAGAAATACTCCAAATGCCAAACTCCGTTTCGCTGTAGAATTTTATTACTCTCAAGGGAAAATGTTAAAATGTTTTTCTTCATTTTCCTATCTGAGCTATTGCAAATACGAAATCAGCATATAACTTGTCTTATCTCTTGCTTCACTTACTGAGCTTACACATTTTACATTTAATAATTTCAGCTTCGTTACTGCGTCTTCTGCGTCATGGAAAGATACTAATTATTAGAATCGCATCCTCTGTCATTGCTTTGTATAATTTATAAAAAAAATGAAAATTGCTCTTCAAATTGTATGAAAGGTACTTCAATAGTTCGGTCCGCACGAAAAGGTTTCTTTGCGAGGCAATTTTCCGAAGCGATCGCATTGTTCTTTCGGCCATCATTCAAAAGAAGAACACACAGCAAAATAAAGCATATCCTAAGCACTCTTAGCAGTGTATCTTATGCACTATGAAGATGCCACCAACATGAGGAATGTGCGCATCGAAATTATGTAATAAACACAGTGCGGTAATAAATCACATTTTTCGCATACCTACCGTTGTTTAGTTATTTTTCTCCTCTCTCACTCGCCGCCCATCGAAGTAGGTGAAGATCGAACAACCTTCACCTAGCCTTATTCGATAGAAACCGATATAGCATCTTTCGACAATTCATTGAAAGTTCTAAAGGATATTTTTTTTTATATAAAGATTGATTATTTGTTCGTTGAAAAAAATTATAATAAAACGAGCAACTTTACGCATGAAAACTGATATGCGCACACAAATATAACCTAAGCGCAAGGTAGAAGGAAATAAGTAGAGGAAATTGGAAAACAAACCAAGAAAATATTCGCTATGATAGAGGAAAAGCATAAGTTTTCAAACTTTTCTCTCTTTTTTTTGTTTTAAAAAAAAAGCTATTCAACTATATTGACCATTATGACAGTTATCATTCTTCACATCTCATTCTATGTTTATTTCTTTCAAATGAAGCGATTTGCCTTTCATTGATCGAATTGAACCTAAAATGCTTTAATAAACATATATTTTTTTCATTGCAGATACGTACGAAAACGATTCAATTATGTCAGAGACAGCAATGAATATAAAATTGTCAAGTGTTTCACAATCGAAACAAAACTACAATGCATTAGCCTCACCAAGTACAGCTACCATCACGATTAATAAATATGATCTATGTATCTATAGAGGAAAGAACACCTCGAAGACAGGATTAATAAAGAAGAACGCCAAGATTGAAATCCCGCGAGCGATGCTAGAAACTCGTAGCCCTGGTTCGAAACCAAAAGTCCTTCTTGATCAACTAGAAGCGATGGACAAAAAAGAAAGACTAAAAGGAAGATCCCCAGGTGCATCAATACCACCACCTAAGTTCAAGGAATCGAAAAAACTGCCAAATAAAGAGAAGCACTCATCTCTTCGATCGGACACAAAAAAACACAACGAAGGAGGCAATAACAGTTCCGAAAAGGTCCCATTTTTCAACAAGCTTAGAGCACCTAGTAGTTTTCAGATCCTGAAAACGTTATTTTTCACTGAGCATTTTTTCTACTAATAATTCACTAAACTAGAACATTTTAAAGGATATTTTCAAGAAAGGATTTATTGGAAGCATCGAAGGATATTAAAGCTTTAAAACAATAAACTTTTATTAAGCTAGAAAGAGCAAAATGAAGCAATGATATTTCATCGAATATTTCACAGAAATAGCGAAACATAGAATATTCTAGGCAAAACAAACTGATTTGCCTCAATTCAAGTCGGCAATTCTTCCACTCCTTCCAACAATTGTCCCAAGTGCACCGCTTGCCACCGATTCAAACGTAACTTCTTCAAGCAAATGCAAGATTATTGCTTCGAAGGCAAACGATACAACGGCAAGCAATATAAGAAGATCAAGATCAACTGTGAATCAAGTCAAAGGCTTAAGTGTCGATCCAACTGAAGCCGAATTTTCGGTTGACGGTGGAATGTCCACGTTAGTTGCTCATTCAACGTATTTCCCTATCGACTATAGATACTTTTTTTGAGTGGATTATGGAGCTATGGGGAAAATTTGCATGGGCGAATGGATGAATTCTTTGATGAAAAGAGAAACGTACAATTGGTATTTCATATTCGTTAATAAGATCTTATAAAGATATATTTCTTTTTTTATTTTCTTCGGACTGAACATTGCATTCATATAGCGCAGTCTGGAGTTTGCGTACCGAAGGAAGAATAGTAGAGATTGAAAAGCCTAAGAATTTGTAAAGGGGGAAAAGACTATAGGCAATCAGAAACGAATTTCGATATTTCGTTTGCAAGCTTTGTTTTGAGGTACTCGATCGATAGCGTAGCTTGAGACAGAAAAATTAGTGCCCTATCATAAACTTGAACCCCTCAATCAGAGCCTAACCTGTCAGCCATCTGTCGCAAAACAAAGCTTTCTTCTGAATGTCGTCATATTTCATCTTCAATACTCTATGTACTCTAAACTAGATTACAACACCAAGCCAATGATTCATAGTAATCGTTGATTTCTCGTACAATTCATCTCATTTTACTAACTTACTAATATTGCAGACTTATGCTATTGAACGAGTCGAATGTACGTTTTGCAATAAAAATCAAAACTAGTAATAATCAATTCTTTCGTGTCAATCCAGTCTATTCGTTTCTTGATTCGGGCGCTATGAACGAATTAGAAGTATTCATTTTTTATATTTTATTTTTCGATTTTTTTTTAATATTAAAGAATAATAGAGGATTAAGATGTGCATATTATATAATTAGAAAATTATTTGTAATATCACCGATTGAAACGGAAATTGAAAACTTATTTAATCGGAACGTTAAATGATAACATATTCGTTATGATACAATTTCATGACGAATTTTTTCTCGGACGTAAATGAAACGATGATTCGATGGTGATTGCTGTTCTATATAATTATAGCAAGAAGAACAGTTGTTTAGAAATTTCCTCATGAAAATTTCAAATTTTCATAAATATTGAAAAGTGTTATTATATATTAAGATTATAATATGTGAATTAGATATTTTGATGACAGCTGGCGCAGTTTGCTGCCACTTTTTCGATGCAAATTTTTTGTGATAATCTAATTTAAAGGTTTTTCGCTTACCTGGTGGAATGCCGAGGGTCGATAAGCTTCTGCTGTGCTATGTGATCGCTAAAGAAGAGGATACAAACGCAAAAGCACTCTTCAATTTGCGAGCGAAAATTCAAAATCTCTATGTGAAACTAAAAACTGTTTGATAGTTTTCTTTTTTTTTTCGAAGATCAATCAAATGGCATATGTTGTCGGAATAAATTTTCACCTCAAATGTTGCATATTAATTGCCTTTGATGACATTTCACCTATACCATAATCAACTATCGACGGGCACTTATGTCACTCTGACTTTCTTCAAAATGCATACTATTTCCATATTTTCATGTCGACAAATGCAAACTAGTACATCAATCCCTTACTTTTATTGAATAGCGATAAAAGCAGGTGTTCGAAGTGAGCCCTCCCACCTCTTTCACTAGTAGTCAGTGTGCGATGAAATTCATGGCGCAAATGACCCGACGCTGTTCCTGTATGAACATTTTTCATCCAAATACTGCATGAACAACTAGAGGAAAATTGGGAAGTGCTGGTAATTCTGAGCCAATTTAAGGAAAATTTTTCAGTAGCACGTATTACTCAGTCGATCAAACATATCGCGGAGTTTGCCCTCCACAACTATGATGATTAATGCAAAACTCATTGAATCTTTTGGCCATAAAAGTTCATTCTAGATGGTTCATACACGGTACTATTTAAATAGAATCATTGCTCTGTGAACATCTCGCTCTTCTCGCATCAGCCATAAGTTCCCCCTCCCGCCTTTAATTTTAAACCAATATCAACATGACATGCATAATTTCGAGAAAGGAGGAATAACCGCCTGACGGAGGACCAAAAAAGCACAATTATGCGCTTTGGTGACTCGATTGTTTATAGAAATTTCCGCCAGAAGATACTCCTTAGGCGCTTTTATAAATTTGCATTTGCAATGCGCTGGATATCACTTTGAAATCAATAGAAATTGGGTCAATAAATTCGGATGTTATAAGGAAATGGTTTAAACATCATGAAGAATTCTGTTCATTAGATTATTTACGCAAATGACAGATAGAAATGACCTTAGCAGCACTGTCGTAAGGTACAACATCTAGACAGAACGATAGATAGCAAATTATTTTCTAAGAGGGAAATGAAAATTACAACCAATGAGAAAAAAGTTCTCAATTGTGGCAAATGACTGTCAGCAACTGAACCCTCCAATTCTGAGGAATTTTATATAGCACACAATATCAAATGTTTTAAAATGACTGTCCTAGACGTAAATCACTCATTTAAAGATATAGTGATATGCGAAGTGATAAACTTACCTTTCTGTCTTTGAAGACAAGTTGCCTGATATTTACTAAATTCTTTTTAAAAGGAAACAGCGCCTAGCAACGCTCTTACGACTTCGTTCTCCATAATATTTTTGTATTTGTAAAAACGTTATTGTTAAGCATATTTCGTTAATTGCTGACAGCTTATGGAATTGATTGCTTTGATTAGCGGGATGCAAATGTGCATATCGTGCCAGCTGCTGTGGTTTTGTGTTTTGCCCAATGTAAAATAAAAAATCGGTCTACGCAAAGTATGACCTCTAAATTGTTCGATATCTTGAAAACTCTTTGAGAAGTTGATAGGTCGATCTACTATTGGCGGTCATCCTATGGTTGTGGTTGTCAAGTTGAAACAACTCAACGGACAAACGCAAAAACATACATATCAGCAGGCACATAAACATAGTATGCCCTACGTTGGGATGTAGTACATTCGCCATGCTTGAAATTCCATTCAAATCTCTCACCACAAACTTAAAATTCAAAAAAGCGTAACTCTAAGAGGAATTTCAGATTTCAGACTTTACAAAAAATGTGTATTCATTCGAAATTATATTTCGCATTACGTCATTCAAAACTTTTCAATTTGGAGTGAATATGTTGTTGAAGAGTCATTTTACGCTTTTTCTAAGGTGCGGAGCAGTGGAATTAAGTGCACTTTGGTGCGCAGAAGGTCTTCACGCTTCGTGAGTTTATCTATTATAGATTAAAGCGGAAGAAGAGTTGATCTATTTCCCGAACCGTTGAGCAGCACATTCGTTAAAACGTTCATCTGCCAATAAAACGCTCCCATCCAAGAGCTTAGGGAAAGCGCTCATGTTGGCTAAAGCTGCATGACACTACAGTTATTATGGAAAAGCTAAGTTGCCACAGATTTAATCAGTTTTCAAAACGACCGGGATTTTTTTTTTAAGAAATGGAAAACACAAGTGGGGTTGTTTAGTGGCCGGAATCTGATAGTCGCCACAAACGACCTAGTACTATTCTGCGAGCTCCCCAAACATCATATTCACGAGAAGTGAATCGCATCCTGTACAGTCTCCCGAGGTAGACTGTGGATACGGTAAGTAGTTACTCACAGTCTACAATTTCCATGAATGCCGCCTACTCGAAAGATTTCCTCGGCACGCTGTTGACATCGAGTTCGTTGAGAATCGCTGCCACTCTCCTTGTGGCGGGTGTCCATCATCGCAACAATAGTGGATTTATTTAAAGGGAGAATTGTTGATTGCAGACACAAAAGAAACGGCTAGTTGTTTCACGGAGATCTATAGCCGTCACCTCACGATCCATCAATAGTACCTCCAACGAGAATCCAACTAGCGCATTATAAACATGACAAGTATTCAGCCATCAAAAGCAATCTTCGGATGCTCAAAGGCAGAAGAAGCAATGTCGTCAAGTGGCGCTACCATAACGATTCACAGATATGACCTCTGCTCTTATGATCAACAAACCATCTCAAAATCGAAGCATAGCAATAAAAACATAACTGTGGAGATAGCACGAAGAGTTCTCGAAGCTCGTAGTCCTGGCTCCAAACCTAGATTCCTTCTGGCGCAATTGGAAGCACCTAAGAAAAAGAAAAAACAACTCGAAGGAAGGAGTCCTGGTGCAGCTCCTATGATTCAACGACCTAAGGACTCAAAGAAGACAGGCAATAAAGAAACACGCTCATCAAGCCACTCGGATGCCAAACGAGAAAACACCGTCAAATTAGGCACAGGAAAGGTATTATTTTTTTCATTTACTAAGAGGAAATTAAAAGGCAGTCACAAAGAGCAGTACTAACATTCACCAACGTTGAAGTTTACCACATCAACTACTTTCTGCTATTATCCTTATTTAAAACACCAGGACGTTTCTGCAACAGAATGAATTTGCCCGCTAAAATGTCAAAGGGACTTTAATTCGGGAAAATTTCTTCCCGTATGGGTTTTTAGGGCCTCTAAATAGATCGCTACAGTGGACATCTATCGCTAGATAATTGGGCGCCTTTCAAATCCATCAATAAAAATGATGAGAAGGACGTGCTGGGGTGCCTGCGGTCAGCATCAGAGCCTTACTCTTCAGAAACGTTCTTTTAGTGTTTTTATAAATATGCTATGTAAAAGCAGTGTTGTGTCTGTATGCGCCTATATGCATGCGTATGTCTGCCTGTTTGTCTGGTTGAAGAGGTTGAAGAGGACTCGAGGATGGTTGAAGAAAGGACTATGAAAATTGCTGGGATGAAAACTTGACAGGGTGGTCTGTTATAGCACCTTTCAAGCTGAATCTAATCATTTCGAAGCATTTCATTCAAATGTTTATATGAATGCCTTAAGCTTATGTGATCGATACTGCTTCAGACAAAGCAACGTAAGTCATCAAAGTCACGATCAACTTCGGTGATCGTTCCATCTCGTCCACTGACAACATCATCTAAGACAGCTCTCTCCGGTGTGAAATCTGAAACGACTGCTCAGCCAAACATCATTGACCTCAAGCAAACACAACCGAAATCGACATCTCTAAAGAGTTTGACTGTTGATCCGATCAGCGCTGAATTCACGCTTAAAGGAGGGATGTCTTCGTGAGTTTTTCACTTTACTATTTGGAAGTATAGCTGAATAATTACAATAAAGATATAGTAAGCAAATATTATATGTGTTTGTGGATTTAGTATAGGTTGTCATTGGTAAGAAGGATGATACTCCCTTTGTTCCGATGAGAATATTAAGCCGGCTTTATTCCTTCTCTTCAATTTTAGTTTTCTTTATCATTTTCTAAAGGAAGTATGTTTGAATTAAATGCTTTTAGTTGTCACTGCTTCGTTAGCTTCAAATACTAACGCGTAATCTGCGTCAACGTTCATAATATTATATATTTTCTTAGGCTGTATATATATACGTCCCTTTATATGATTTAATTTAGTATTCCTCTCTTAATGAATGCTTAAATTTGCTTCTATAATAAATTAGAAGTGGCAATGCATCTAAGCACAAATGGGAATACACAAATCGAAGCATTAGATTTGCAGTCACATATTGATAAACGAATCGAATGTTCGATATGCGATTAAAATCAAGACAAGCAACAATCAATTCTTTCGAGTGAATCCGGTCTATTCGTTCCTCGATTCAGGAGCCATCAATGAACTCGAAGTATTTCCTTTCTTTTGTTTCAATATAAGGCCTATAAAAATAACTTCGATCGTCAAGCAATGTACTAGATGCAATGTTCACTGTTGTTATATGGCCTCAGGTGTTGTTCTACATGCTCGAGCTGCAATACTCTAATAAATGAACGATAACAGTAACGCTCGAACTCAGTGTAAGCGTGCTTCTTTAAAATGGCCTCATACATGCTTTTCGTCTTAATAAATAGGAATTTAAAGCTGACGTTAGGAAAATGGAACGATTTAAGTGAAGATTGATCCTTAAAGTTGAATCGCAATTCAATAGCTTCACTATACTTCGAAATTCCACCCACAGCAATCGAGACAAAGAACTGAAGTGAAAGCGGCTGTAAATTACGAAATATAGCCTGCGGCTCTCACTCGTTCAGTTTCATCGCAATGAAATTCAGGTTCATCGTCTACCAGGTGGGACGGAAAGGATCGACAAATTGCTACTGTGCTATGTGGTCGCTAACGATGACGATACGAATGCAAAAGCGCTATTCAATCTACATGCTAAAATTCGAAACATTTCAATTAAACTGACAACAACCAAATAGGTGCTCTGAAAATGTTTTAAATAAATCCCTTTCTATTATCTCAATAAAGATCTGCCTTCAATTTGCATAAAGATCAATTCAGTCACACTTCTTGATGGAACTTGAGAGCGATAAAGTGAGAACGAACATCTGAGGTTTACGGTCATAAAGCATACGGTATACTAGAATTCAACATCGAGATTGTTAGCTGGTTTATGCTTAGCTAATATGTATCCATTTCGTTCCATTCATCGCGCATTTTCATAGTTGTCCTGGAAATTTTGACCATACAAACTATTTCGACCCACTCTGGTTTTCACGAATACCTCCTAAGCAATGCATTTGGGCTAACCCACTGGCGCAGTTGTCTACCATCCACCATCTGAAAGTTCACTCAGCCGGCATGAAATTGAAAATTACCTAATGAACTTCCTTAGAGGTAATCCTGCACTGGTTTATCTAACCGATAAGCAGCAAGTGGTCAAAAATTACAGTGGTTGGCTAGCGCATTGCTAAAGGCGACCTGCACGAAAAAACAAAGCGGTATGGCAAAATGAGAAGATGCAATAGCTATAGATGGCTTCGAGGAGGATGGTGAATAATGGGGCTTGAAGTTACCAGAAAGACTGAACTGCGTAGCACTCATATGTTCATCCAGAAGAGCTGTAGACAGTCTGGCGGTCCGCTCGGTGTCTAGTAGACAGCCTGGATAGATACTAAGTAGACAGTTTGAGGGAAGACGGATGTTGTACAGAACTCGATAGATTGTTGAGGTTCATACGGAAGCTCAGGAAAATACAGCCGGTTGCGATGTGTCATAATGCAAAAGCTGTTGCGAATTCACTAGTACTGAGTTATTGTTGCTAACTTCAAATAAAAGGAAGTGTGGAGTTCTTCCCGCTGAAAGACTCTTCGATTAATGAACACATTTCTACTGTCTTGTTCATGCATATCAAAGAAAATTCATGGTGCTGAAAATGCAGTTTAATTACAGATGTTCTACATTTTGAGTTAAGATATTTAGTAAAATCTAGCAGTGAATCCAGAACAGCAGTTACATTATAAGTATAGGTCTTTGAAAAGGTGATATATTAATACAATATGGTACCACTTTTAGGTGCGGGGTATAAGTATAGCATAGTACAAAAGGTTTTGATAGGATTGTATCACCGCTGATCACTTTATCACAAAGGTGGAAGCATTATACATATTGCATTGCAAGTATATCGCCTAAGTGGGGTCACTCTTTGAAATTGCCTATAAGTGGGGGTTTTTGCCAAAAAATTGGTCCCTTTATTAGAGATCACTTTTATTTAATATATTATGAGATAAATTCAGTTCAATGAAGGTGAATTCACTATCTTTTATGATTTATTTCATTTATTGATCATTTATGCATTAATCTTAGCACAAATTATCTTTCTATCATATTTAAATTCAACGTTGAAGTTTTCCATTCAATCTTCAATGTCCACGTTTAATCACCACTATAATACATTATTTTCTTGCGAATTTGTTTGTTGCTCAAGTTTGTAAATTTGCACCAATTGCAAAATTTGCAACAAACTTCGCAGCAAACTTTGCAACAAAACAAAGCAAATTTCCGTAAAACTTTTTATTTTATTTTTTGCAAATGTTCTTCTAGAAATTTGAGGTTCAACATTTTCTTGAGCATTTCCACTAATTCCATCCAATTTCGCCTTTTCCAATTTATAAATTGCCATTTGTTGCTTCTTGTATTTATTTGTGCTTCTATTTGTTGAGTAGTTTTTATTTACTTCCTATATTTAAATGTTTTCCTCAAACATCAAATTTTAGCTGTAATAGAAATGCGTTCGCTTATTGCATACTGTAGATAGAACTTTGAAAAATTTTCTTCCCGCATGAATCACGAGTATAGTATTTCGTTCTTATTGGCTAATTATTTCAAGCTTTCCTGCAACGGTAAGTTGACAGTAGGTGTGATCAACGCTTATATTGAGTATCTACCTGTCTGTTGTTTTATTTAGAGAATAGAAATGTGTTAAATTATTATATTAAAAGGAAATGTCTCTATATGCTGCTATGTTCTATACTGGTATACTTTATTAATGCAGCGTAATTTCTATAAAAATTACACAAATATATTCTCGAACGTTTGATCCATGCAAATGTGCCTCGAAGACGTCGCCTCAACCCATCGATTGGCAAGTGCATCCAGAACAGTTGAGGTGCCCTAGGGGGGTGGTTTTAAGCAAAAACAATCCGCAACCACTTGCAATTTTCATATGTTTTTCTCTTCTTTTTTTTGCGAATACAATCTTGCAATTTTTTCCTAATTTCATATATTATTCGATAAAATGAGTAGATTTAAAAGGTTTTAACTTATTAGCAATCACTTCATATTACCGATGAAAGGTAAAAAGTAATACTTTATAGCTATTAGGTATTATAAGGTAAAAAGTTATTAGTTTTCTATTCTCAAGCTTAAAGGTAATGACCTTAATAAAATATCTAATCTCAAAAATGATATGAAATTTTCTAAATCAATTTTTTTAAAAATTGTTCAATCGTTAATTTTATACAATTCAGCAATCGATTGATGCGATGATCGAAATACAAAAAAAACATATTGTGCCAACATTTTTTTCTTGCATATTTTCCACTAATTTGTAGATGCTTTTGTTAAGCATTTTCCATATTAAAGACCTAATGAAGTTCACTTTGACAATCAACTATATAGTATTAAAGTTACACCAGCATTTATACATAAATCTAATATATAGAGAAAGAGGAAAAGAAATATATTCTTGATTTCTTCTAATAATCTTTTCTTGAATCGTTCGGGGGAACTCGAATGCCGATTGCCGGTTATAATCGAATTCTTTTGCAGAGACGTCGTAGGTGATTAACGACTTGAATCGAACTTCAAGATGCCGGTACGTCTACAGATTCATTACTATTAGCTATAGTTACTTGCACTAATTTTTTTTTATAAATTTGTTTAATAAGTAATAAATCATTAATGAGTGGATTGGATTGAAAATAATCAATTCCAATTGAATATTTAATTAACACAATTCGTAGGAGTTTTAATGAAATACAAAAGAATATCATTTATGTTAGTGATTTGTTATTCTCCCTTATGACTTGTTGTAGCCTGATATGATAACACCATAAATCTTTTCTTAAACATTATTATTTTGAGGAAAATTAAAAGATGAAGATTAAACTAGATACGTTGTTCATCTTTCCCACTTCGGCTTACCGGAGCAATTTTTGATAGGGTCTTTATAAAGAAATTCATAGAAATAGTCGGTTATTTTGCATTAATCTTTTTTTTTTACTGAGATGACTATTTATATATTCAATAATATTTTGAAATAGCAATAGAGAAGACGAGATAAACAAGGTTGCGAAGTTGTTCGCTTGTAACTCATATTGATCTATGGGAACGCCCAAAATTCTGAGGACATTTATAATTCACTAGCTAATATATAGGTAAATAGCTTCGTAAAGGTTTTTTGGTGGATATTCTAATATGCTTTCGGCTTAGATAGTAACTTTCTAATTGCTTATTTAATGTTAAAAATATGATTGTTGAAATCTCGTTTTACAGAAGTTCCAAAATATGCGTACAACTGGACTTCCGAATTAAGAAAAAGGTTAATCCCACTTCATTACCCAAGTGAAGAAAGTTTATATAAGTTCAATGGGTAATTAACGAATAAGAGGCATCATAACAAAGAGAGCTCATCCTCTGTTGTTAAATAATATGAAGCGAAAAGAGAAGCGGACCCTTAATTCTGACATGTTTTGAGATACTAACATTTGTTTTTAATCTTATGCAGTAAATGCTAGGGGGATATTTATTAATATCAACTGGAACTAGCTTAAATTACTGGACCAGGGGTGATAACGGATGAGTTGTTTGTGGACAATGGCCGATGAATTATGAAGGCTTACTTCCTAACTGCGTGAATACCAATAATGTATGAAGATGTATGATTGTAAAGCCAATATTGTAAGAATAGTGCACTAAATGGAGTATATATGAGTGCAGTTACTTGTACGGTGTAAACGATGATTGTTTTAGATGGTGAAGAGGATATAGTGGATGAGGCGCTTGCATATTTCAAACCGAATATATTCTTCCGTGAATATGAGATTAGAGGACCAGCCGATCGAACGCTTATCTACCTTACTTTTTATATTTCAGAATGCCTCAGAAAGTTGCAAAAAGTTTGTTTCTTTTTATATTTCATAAATTATTTATATTTTGTTTAAATAATTTCCTAAATCATTTATTATATAGTGGTTTAGGTGCATTAATTTAGAGCTTATTACGGTAATTGATACTTTTAGATTCCTAGAGTTTAATGGGAAAGATTGTTTATGTGGCTTATCTCAAACAAATTTTTATTTATTGAGGTTTTTTTTTTGTTTATTTAGCATGAGGAGATTTTTAGGTATTATTATTATTACTCGTACAGGTTGAGAGGCGTTTGAGGTACCGAGCAAGAACGTTTTTCTGTCTATCTCATAGAAGGCGAGAGATGTAAAAGTTCAGTTTTTGACTTCAGGCACTAGCGGTACTCTGTTAAGAATCTATTCTCTGTTGCTTAGATGTTGTCGTAAAGGTCCGGCACACGGGATCTTTACGAACCTAGAACATCCAGAACATAGAAGTTGGGTAGGTCGTTAAAAGTATACCTTGATACTCGTTCATGTTACATCGTTGGAGGGGAAAGGGGAATGAGGCGTAGACTGTCGAGAAATTCAAGAAAAGATAAAAGGTGTAGAAAGTAGGGAAGCAATACAAATGGAGGGAACACCGGCGGAGTCATGAGCAGGGTGGGGGGAGTCAACGCAAAAGTTTGCGGCGCTAAACTTATATAGGGGCTTTTCTCAAAAGGAGAGAGTTGGCTGAGATTGTGTACCCCTAAAATATTCAAATGGACACCTAAATTTTCGAAAGGGAGGAGATGTAGTCGAGAGGGGAGAGGAGGGATGAGGGAGAGGGGTTGCAGCTATGTTTGTATTTTCGGATACGTGATCTAAATTTTAAAGCGAGAAGACAATTCTGATTGGTTCAATTATTCTTTATTTGTTCGTAAAGTGTATAACATAGTGACTTTTATATTTGATGCAAGTGCATTTCAGAGTGCCAATAAGACACAAGGACTTAAGGATATGGCTGCATTAGCATTGAGTCAAAGATTACCAATTCCTGGCGAAGCGGATTTCCCACTTAATAGTATGTATAAGGCACCGGCTAACAGGCAAGACGAAGGTTCGTTCGATTTAAACCACATTAGTGTTTTCGACGACGAAGCTGTTTGGTTGTTTCAGTTTTTCTGAAATTGTACCCTTAAGATTGTCAACATATATTAGCTAAGCGAAAGAAAATCAGTACCCCGTTTCCTAATGACCACTACCCCTCTTCCCTCATCTCATAGGATACTTATATAGCCAACTGGATCACTTAGAATATGAGAATGGTGTTGTGTATATTTTATGTAAAAAGCGCAAATTGTGCAGATTCTCTTGGCACATTTCCTTACTCATTTTTTTTTTCAGTAGATGTTTCTCTACGAATATGCGGATAAGAAAAATCTCGTAAAAAAATTTAACATTTATAATTGTTAATAATTCTAGAAATGATGCGAGCTTATCTTCAACAACTTCGACAGGAATTAGGAGTTCGACTTTGTGAGAGAGTATTTGATCCGCAAACTGATAAACCACTCAAGGTTTATTTCTTTTATTCTCTTTTAATTAGGTTTTTTTTAACGTTTAATTTAAACCAAAAGGAGTGTTTAATTTTTCTATTAGTGTATCCAAATCCTTACAAATATTTTATCTTGCAATCGGTATTGCCAAGGAATATATATACAGGAATATGCTTTAGTTGCTTTATTTTTATACTCTCCTTTTTTTTCCATCGACCATTAGCAATTCATATTGTTTATTTTTATGAATTGGATATAATGTAAAGAATTATTTCAATAATCAAATATTGATTTGTTTATCGGAAAGTGGATTTCCATGCTTTATGTCATCACCAAGAAGGGTACACTAATGACGTTTGCTCCGATTGAACCAGTTGACTGTTTTTTATCTCTAAGAAAACCATTTTTCTTCAGAAAATAGTTACTTGTTTCCTAGATTTTTGTTAGATTTTAGTAGTGAAAAACGAAAAAATGGTAATAGAAAATTTTGAAGCGATGATTTTGAATCTAATCTAGTGGGAGGTAGGGAGGGGATTACGGATGGGAAGGAAAGCCAGGGGGAAGGTAGGAGAGGGATTACGGATGGGAAGGAAAGCCGGGGGGAAGGTAGGGGAGAGATTGCGGATAGGAAGGAAAGCCGGGGGGAAGGTAGGGGAGAGATTACGGATTGGAGTGTATAGTGAATTGCGATTTTGGTTTATTCGTACATGAATGCTTGCTTGTTTTTTAGTGGTGGATGTGTTTTGCGAGAAGACGATTTATGGAGAAAGGACTAGTTAGTCCTGGCACTATTCTCTAGGATATGGAATGAAATTGTCACTCTTCGATTTCTTTTCAATATTATTGCGTTGTCATTGATGACTCGATTGCCATATCCTTATTGCATTGCGTTTCGTTGGTTTACTTTTTTTCTTTATGTAAAGTTACGCACCGAATTTGTCGATACATCACTTTCCGGTAAGTTTTGTTGTTCACTTAGTGGAATATTTTTAATATGTAAATTTTAACCGGGCAAGTCGAGCAAAACCTAAATATTAGGCTTTTGTATCAAGATTCTTCAGCATGATGCGCTTTCCAGATTTATACATTGAAATGAAAAATCAAGAAATTTCGATCGTTTTATTCAGTATAGTGGAGTGGAATATGCTGCTCAAACATGTTCACCTAGACGAACAAAAAAAATATGAGTGTATTTGCATATTTCAATCACTTTGAATTCCATTCATCTATCGTATCGCATTGGCTTTTTTCTATAGGATTCAATTACTTTTCCATATGTGTTGCTCGAGTCTAATTTTAGTAGAAAGATTTAATATATTTTACCATATAGAACACCTTTTTTTAAGTCGGCTGCTTGAAGAATTAAAAATAAATTGATTTTTTGATTATATTTATAATAATGCATCTCTCAATTTCCATATGTCTTTGATCGGTTTTATGAGAATGTTGAAGATTATGAATGTTATATATCTATGAAACTGATGACCATCATAGAGATAGCTGATCTTTTAAAGTATGGATTGTTTTGTTTGGCATGACGATGAACGGATTGTGAATAGCGTCTCAGTTGAAGGTTCAGTTAGAAGGATATACCCTTTGGATCTGATATCTCTAAGCTATAATCTGCATAGAGAAAAAATATATGAATAAAAATTGAGACTAAGCAAGACATAGTATGCCATATTAAGATTCGTAGAGGTTTTAAAATAAAGGGGACAGAGGATGTAGTTATAAAGATGGTGCACTTCGGGAAGTTGAAGTAGTGTGCTCAGTTCGATATCCCCTCCTCTCCCC
>QEWY01000586.1:254094-304961 GCA_006503575.1 Baylisascaris schroederi | reverse complement strand
TATGTCTGTACGCCTGTATGTCTATGTTTGTGCGTCTGTGTGTGTGCCCGTGTCTGTCTGTCTGTCTGTGTGCCTGTCTGTGCGTCTCTGTGTCTGTGTCTGTGTCTGCGTGTCTGTGCGTCTGTGTGCCTGTGTCTGTGTGTGCGTGTCTGTGTGTCCTTGTCTGTGTTTGTTTGTGGCTGACACAGATACACAGACGGACACACAGGCAGACGGACACGCAGACGGAGAGAGGGGCAGACAGACATACTGACAGACACAGACACAGGTAGAGCTGCAGACAGGCACGCAGAGACATAGGTAGACACGGAGCGATGGGCACGCTGACGGACATATAGATAGACACGAATGGAGACGGACAGACAGATACAGAGACAGACACACAGATGGAGAAGCACAGAGAGACACACAAGGAGACAGACGGACGGACGCACAGACACACGGATGGATAGAGACAGACGGGCAGATAGGGAGAAAGGCGGACAGACAGGCAAGCAGGCACGCAGACAGACAGACACACGCAGACTTCCAGACACACACAGGCAGGCAGATAGCACATACAGGGACAAACACGGACAGGCAGAGACAGAGAGAGGCAGACACGCGGAAAAACCGACGGACAGAGACGAACAGACATACGCGGACGGACAGACAGAAAAACACAGACGGACAGACATAGAAAGACGGACACACAGACACATTGATGGACGGAGGCGGACAGACAGGCACACGGGCTCATAGAAAGATAGGTTAGCAGACAGGCGCGAACGGACAGGCAGACACAGACATGCGGACTGACGGGCAGACACGGGGACAGGAAGACGGACATACACACAGACGGACACATATATTCAGAGAGGGAGGTGGGGAAACAGACAGACACAGACAAAAAAAACAGAGAGACACAGGCACATAGACGGACAGACCGCCACGCAGACAGACACATAGACAAACGAGCAGGCAGACACACAGTCAGAAAGAGACGGACAGATAGGCAGGCGGACAAACAGACACACACAGGTGGACGCACGGACAGACATGCAGGCATACACACAGACACGGACAGACAAACGGTCACACAGACAGACACGCGCGGACAGGCAGACAGGCGCAGATAGACACAGGGGCACGCAGGCAGACAGACAGACAGACATAGACAGGCACAGACATAAACACAGATGCACAGACAGGAAGACAGACAGACAGACAGAGACAGACAGGCACACGAACATACAGAGACACAGACGGACACACGGGCGCACGAACGGGCAGACACACGGCCACGCAGACAGAGACATATAGGCAGGCGGGTGGACGGACACATTCAGACAGGCAGGCAGACATACAGACAGACACAGACAGGCACAGACATACACATAGAAAGAGATACAGGCAGGCAGACAGACACACAGACGGATAGGGAGACCAGAGACAAGCAGACGTAAGGAGACAGAGACACACAGACAGACACAGACAGAGAGACGAGCACACAGATAGGCAAGCACAGAGACAGACAGACATGCACAGGTAGAGATACACACAGGCACATAGACAGGAACACAGACAGACAGACGAAGGGTTAGGCACACAGACAGAAACGCAGGCAGACAGACCACACAAACAGGTGTGTGTGTGTCTATGTGCGTGTGCGTGTGTGCCAGTAAATAAAAAACTTTTGAATCTTTCCTGTGCTGTTATTCTCTTTTAAATTTATCGTGCTGCTAGAATTAAACCACATAATAAACCACCTCTGACAATGGGACGCCAAATATGAGGACATATCTAGTTTTCGCAGAGTTATTGAGATCAAGAATTCAAATTACAGAAGTTTCGTGGTTTTATCTCTATCTTTTATTCTTGTCCAAATACCAAAGAGTTGGGATGTAATCAATAGATGTGAAATTGGGAATTTATTATATTTTGATGAATTATATGCATCCGAACGAAAACATTCATCAAGATTAGTCAACGATTGCAATAGACGGATATATGCAGCGAAAGAACTTGCAATAAAATTGTACACTTCCGTTTACCATATTATTTCGAATAAAGCCCCTCCTTGTCAACGAAGACTGCTTCCTAACGTTCCTTTTGAGAAAAAGTCAATACGTTCGCATACCTCATACTTTAAAAAAGATTTTCCCACATATGGCCCGGAGATTAAATGTTACTTTATTCATCTCAACGAGTTCCGAAACATGAGCGTAGAATCAGCGATAGCCACACCGTACGGAAATACCGAGCGGACACATCCTTACTGGACTAAGTGTACTGAGATGGGAAATATTCCAGACAAAGAAATACAGCATGGAAATCATATGCATAAAGGAAATCAAGAACAAACAAACCCATACCAACAAACGACAGACACTAGGCAATTAAGCACGAACTCATAAATTCCCTTATCGTCAATAAAGATTGTGTGTTCCCCCACCTTCCTTTTGGGAAGGATCAATACCTCTTTGTAGCATAGAACCGTAGTACACCTTTACAAGGAATATGAGGCTAGGCCACGAATAAAAGCCCAGGCGGATCGTGATCACCTGTGCTAGCAGCAAAACGGGCAACGAGAAGCAGCCATTCTCTATAGCTCGGAATGCAAATTTTTTTCTTTCCACTCTTGAGCGGAGTGAAAGTTTTCTTGAGCAGAAAATACGAACGGAAATTCAAATCGGACTGTTTGAAGGTGATAAACTTCGGCATTTCGCTCTCTCTTTTGACCGTTTTCACCAGATCACCTGAACCGAAGTTGCAGTCTGCTTCAGCTACAGCTTTTCACCGGACCCTCTTCGGACAATTTTCATGCAGGATACTGCATCGGGGCAAGGTGATCAAACACCAACATTGTAATCCCTCCTCCCCGTCTGCATTTTTCAACACAAACCAGGCATTGCATTGCTCGTAACGACCTACCCTGTAATCAATGCATTCCGCCTGCCGTTGTCAGCGGAGTATTTACTATGAACGCTTAATCACTATCATCACTCCCCCATCTTGAATCAACCTCACCTATCGCTATCCGTACGCGGAGGAGGCCTATACCTGACGTTTCGCATAAGCGATCCGCCGACTGAAAACATTGGATTTTCGCCAAAAATGACGAAACGGAATCGAAAACCCATCTATATGCGCCAACACTAAGAGCCGTAAGACACCGCGGAGCAGAACTGCGTTTCGTCACGCCACCTATTTATTCTTATAAATCCTCCCATTTTATCAATGATCATCTGTACCGCTTATCTCTTAAACATATCACTGCTCCCCTCTCTTATCCCACCCCCAACAATCATTATTGCTACTTCCCCTCACCACTATAAAACGTTAACAAGCATACCACAAATCATATCGAACAAACAGCAAGAAAAAAAATATATATATGCAAGTGGAGATGGAAAACTATAAAATATTCAAGCCTTACGTGCTCTTTTGGGAGGCGATTCAACATCAATTCCATCCTCATCGTTTTCTTTTCCCGCACCAAGATCCTTAAGTTGGACGGGCTCTTCAATCACCCACTGATCCACATTCTCTGTACGCATTACCGTCGATGTACCGTCAACGAATCGTGTTTTGAAGAGGACATTCGCGTGATTGAACATCCCATCCTTTAGTGACACAATGATGAACTGAAAAACCCATCATTACGATAAGTCGGGCAACGAATACTTGATTACTGAATGATCTTTATTTAATCGATCAATACGATCAGAAAATGCATCTGAATATAAAACTGCGGTTGGCAAACGAATATCATATTTGCTATGGGCGATACTGAAAGAAATAATGATAATGATATAGGAATCTCAATAGGGAAGGAAGGCCACTTCATTCTGGCAGATACTATATTTCTCCACTAAAAACAATCAATAAAACTTAAAAACCGCGAAATAAACAATCAAAAAACGGAAAAGAACAAAAACCAACAAATAATGAAAAAAACGAAATAGTCAAACATCCGACAGATGTTTGCAATGGTAGAAACCAACAGCCTTCAAAAGCTTTTAAATTTATGCACTTGCCTCCTGCTATTTATGCACAAAAACAATCATTTCATATGAAAGATGCAGTGCAGTACTACCTAGTTATACTCTTTGCGACTCTTATGAAATATCTAACTCAAATTTTACAACTTCCCGACGAAGGAAATAAAGAGAAAAAAAGTACTTGTGAAAACATCGAAGACATCCACTTTTGTTCAACCACCAATCAACAAACTTGTAAACTCATCGCATGGATGCACAGAAAGAAAAGGTTCAATCCTGAATTCAGGTACCAACGATACTCGAGAGAGGACCAACGGTACCGACAAGGGAGTACCAATGGTACTAATAAGTAGGTAAAAAAACAAACGACTACCTGAGACTCTTTAAAATGAGTTTTGATCATTGCACCAATATTTTGCGTATGTGACAAATCGAGTGCCGCATCCACCTCGTCCAATATATAAATAGGCGCCGGTTTAAATTTCAGCATTGCCAACACTAATGATAGTGCCACCAACGAACGTTGACCTCAAAATCAACAATGCTTAAAATGAACTGCTTATAAGTGGGAGGCTTTACCTTAGAAAGAAAAGAAAGAACCTGCAACTAAGTGGCCGGAAATTCGGCAAGACCTATGACCACAGGGATCATTCCATCCTGCTGACAAATTCTCCCTCACCTTCTCTTGCCTCTTGCCCCTCCCCCCCCCCCCCCCCCCCCCCCCCCCCCTCCCCCCCCCACTTCCGACAAATCCACGACCACAACAACGGGGCGATCGAATGAACTGAGCACTCGATATGCTCCTCTCTTTCGAAATAATAAACAAGATCAGGAGAAAACAACACGCGCATAAAACTTTTATAAAACTAGCGGGGCATGAACAATGTAGCATGCCCGGGAACATCCAAAAAGTCATCGTACTACCACACATGTAGTAGTGAAGACCTTTATACGAAAATCTCTCTTCCCACTTTCATACTGAAGTTTACCTAAGTGACCGCTCGGGTGGATTTATCTACTCAAAGAAAGAGTGATTAAAATCAAACTCGAAAACGGAAGCAGCAATTCTGCGGCGAACGTTGCTTAAAAGATAGGCCCACAAATAAACTGAAAACTGATCAGAAACAACGATATTCTATCTTCCCCCCCCCCTCCTCCCCCCCCACTTCCAATGAGGTATCTGTATCTCCTATTCATCGATGAGATGAAAATATATGTTAGAGGTCATAAAATAACATGCATACCTCCTGACAACTCTCCAAGAGATTCCTTCCATTGTCCACGAAATGCTACCTTTACCTCAAGTCCTTCCAAAGCTGATCGAGCACCTTGAGGAGGATCTAGTTTGGCACTGGTTCCAGGTAACAATGTGGAAAATATATTACCGAAATCCTGTAGGATAAGAGCTTGTTAGAGTGAAATCCAATGCGGCCTCAAAAGCTGATTAAAACAAAGATCCAGGAAACTCGAAAGGACATATGGTGTCTAAGACATCGAATTGAATTATACTTCCAAGAATGAAATCATAACCCTCTCCTCCTGCTTTGACATCCAGCACCATGCCAAAAGCGTGTCGAATAATTTTTTTTCCTGTTATTTTTTTTTCTAGGTCATCCTGTTACTCGCTCATCCTCATAAGCAATGAAAGAAAAACAATCATCTTTAATCAAGGTTGTAAAAACAGTTTGCTTCACCTAGTTTTGCCGAAATTTTACAAGAAAACAACCTCCCCCCCTCCCCTAAAAAAACCATTTTGTAGGATTTACGCAGGATACTATTCTATTCATGCGGTGCAGGTATCATCCCACAACGCCTTACACTGTGGCAATAAAACAAAGAAACCACATTCCGTTGATAATAAGTTCGGTTTTTTTTTAAACAAGGCTTCACCAATGAGAACTGAGCAAAGTGAAGAAATTGATCAGGGAAAAATACGCCTCTGTTTTTGACACAGAAACGTATTCGCTTAGCTCTTCACGTTTTCCTCTCCTTCCTCTCCCTCTTCCCCCCCCCCCTCCGCTGCCCTGCATTCCTTCATCTTTACCCGAGCACTATTTCTTCAAGCGTAACATCTTACAAGAGGATCAGACGTTTAAAAGCTGACAAAAAATAACAATACCGCAACATCAATCCTTCTCCCCTACCTCCTAGTTGAAACTCAAGCTGATTTCCAGGTGGTAGATTCACCTCGGTGCTGATCTACGAAATCCTAAAGTTGGTAGTGACGCTTTATGAACCTCAACCGACATCAATTTTTACATCCCTCTGTAGACAATCTAAAGCAAATCAAGAGAAATTACGAAACTCAGAAGCGGAAAAAACATACCCGACTAACTTGCGCATGTGCTTTGAGGATTTCTTGGCGTTTCTTTTCATCCAATTTCTTGATGGCACTCAGCAGAGCCGCTTTATCCTTTAGCAGTTGATCCCTTTTGCTTTGTAGATCTGCGCACTGAAATTATTGCAATGCAACTCAGTTTAAAAAAGATATGATAAAGAGACTTACAATAACGCCGTAAATTTATCCCCTTCCTCCCCTTTTTCCCTCAAGAAAACTTTTTACAGAAAGAACAGAGGAAGATGGCAGCTGGATGCCGATATAATTTCATGGATTCCTCTCAAACCTTAAGCAATAGATTTCTCAGTGAGACCTATCTATTCCGGCGTATACCTGATGAACTCTGATATTGCCAGCACTCCAACCAACATCCTCCTCCCTCTTAAAGTCAACAAGTCCTGAAGTATCGCTCTTACTTGATTCAATCAGTTTTTTTCGCGACTTGAAATTTTTTTTAAAAACCCAGAAAATTCAATAGTTGTAGAAAATATTGCGGGGATTAAACTATAGGTTCAGTGTAGTCGGAGGAATTTTGCGATAACGAAAGAATATATTATTAAATACAACTCCATTTAATACTGCATAAACACAAAACATACCGCTAAGCAAACCACACATATATTCAACAAAAACGTATTTGAAGAAAGAGACAAAGAAATGCCTCCTTGTCCTAACTCCCCACCTCCCTTCCTCCTGCCATCTAATCTCCATACTTAAATTTGTCCTATAATGCCCCCTCCCCTTCCAAAAACCTTTGAGTTCAATCCTTTCTCTTATTGCCTCTGAATATAAATGATTTTATAAAGATTCGAAGTTTAAGACCTCGTTGTTCCCCCCTTCATTGCAATACCACCCACCGCACCCTCGCAAAAAAGCTTACCCGGTCCTCAGCCGTTCCAAGCATCGACATTGCTTTGCTATCGACTGTCCTTTCGAGCTCTTTTCGCCTATTCACCTTTTCCTCCAATTCCTTAGTGCCACTCATTGACGTATAATTCGTAAAATCATATGCAGTTCCTTGCTTGCCGAAATGTTTCTTCTCTTCAAAGATCCACCTGTGCTTCTTTTCCAAATGAGCCACCTGGAAGGTGATTATAACATCAACTTGATCTAGTATCACTAGCTGTCAATACTGTCATCATATACTTATATGTGTGGAACCGATTCCAAACTCACATTTCCCTATAACTTCACTTGCATATTTAATTTGAGCTCTAGCTGTGGCAAAGTGCGTGCAGTGTTCCCCGCAGTAGGTGCAACCGACAGATTTAATCTGGGGTAAATGATTTAATCATTCGTATCTTTAGGCGTTAGTTCCACAGCTTACTAGAAGAGATTTGAGTCTTTTAAACGCATATTAGTGGGATTACCCTCCTCCCTCTTTGCGGCAGGCAACAAATATTCAAGAAATAAACGGCTCTTATTCCAGAAGGCATTTCTCTTTTTCAAATCGTTCCAGAAATGGGATTCCATTCAACATAGAATTTATTCAACCAAATAAGGTAAATTCGAAAACCTCTAACAATAACCCCACCGCCGCTTAACAATAACTCCTGAAAGCTTTTGGCCTAAATAATGTGACCCCAAAGTCCAATCCGGACGTATGGTTATCTCTACAGTGATAACTTCACCGATTTACTTTAAACAACCATATCAGCTCATTCACGTTATCAGTGGATAACCAACCCTTCTATTGCATTCAAGGATATTCTCCTGTGCCTTTTCGAGATCCTTCACCAATGAATCCCCCTCGATATCTGCTTCTCTGATACGCTTCTTAAGTGCGTTCAATGCATCAGTTGCATTACGTATACCTGAGTCATGCTTACGCATACGTTCATTGAATGCTTCCATTTCTCGATTGCCTTCTTTAAGAACACTCTGCAACAACAACAAACAACCAGCATATTTAACTACTATTAATAAAACTTCATATCACACCTAAAACATATTACAACAATCTGTAACTGATTTTCCTTTACCGGATAGCTATATCATCCGGAATGCTAAACGTGGTCGTCATCGCTAAGCAAACATAGCCAAGATAAGAGAGAAATAAGAACTTAGAGGCTCTAAACTAAATTCAAAATCAGATAAATACTTCAGGTAAGGTACAGTCCTCGGAAAAATGAAACTGAAATATGAGACCTTAAGAAAACTCTTTTTTCAAAGCATCAGAAAAACTAATATTTTCCTTTTGTCGCCATTTTATTCCCCGAAAAATAAAGAGTTCGATATAAATTTCACATCAAAATAAACATTCTTCAACTTGGACAACAAAGATGTTTCGTATATGTCACTCACTATTCGTCTTTTCATCAAAACGATAAGGGATAGATGAAAATATTACTGATGAAACGCATCATTAAAATTATTTTGGAAGAAAAATTTCAAACATTTAGCTATCGAACATATCGAAGTAAGTATTAAGCCACATACGACAATAATTTAACTCTTTGCTTACGTCTTCTCTAAACAAATTCTACATAACCCACCATAAAACCTTCCAACAACTAAACGAACTTATAGCTGCCTCCAGAAAGCTGCTTCGTCCGTTTGTCTGTCGATGTCTGTTGATCATATCGACAAGCAGACAAGGAAATTTATAACAGGCTCCATTCTGGTGACGTCAGACATATAATCATCAAACAAACATATTGCCAAGCCACCAACAAGCAAAAATTACCTTCGCCGTCGCTACTTCCTTCTCAATCTCGTCCATTTTGGCGACACCTTCAGCGATGCTCTCAAGCAAAGTATTTAATTCAGCTTCATCATTTCCCAATGAGTTACGTAACATTGCTATATCTTCTCTGCAAATATTATGCATACAGTCATTTAGGCAAATTCCTTTTTGCTAATATAACATAAACAGTTCATAAACGCAAAAAATTTACTATCTGATATAGATAACCATCACATCATCCAATAAACCCCCTCTTCTCTAAATATTCTCTGAAAACCAGATAAAATTTGGCAGGTCATGTATTTTAACTGAAATCTGCGGATTTTAAAAAAAAAATGTTTTTATCATGGAAAGTTGCCAACTGAAAATTTTCACAACTTCTAAATTATAGAATTTCACGACTGCCAACTTTTTCCACTATTGTTTGTTTCCTAACTCGTACCGACTAAATATTCCTCAACCAATTGAAGATATTCGATTCATTCGATATCCCAGAAAAAAATTTTTTAATTGCAAATTTTATGCTTCAAAATTTTCCAATTCCTATTTTTCCAATTTTCCATTTTTTCGAAATTTCTTCCCTACATTCTGCTTTTTAATTTTTCCCCCAACCGAAATTATGCTTCAATTTTACAAAATTCGTTGGAATTATCAAATTATTTAGGGATCTTCCACCTTCTAAGTAAAATAGCAGGAAAGTGAGTTAGATAACTTATCATGCGCACACAGAACAAGAACTTCCGCTTCAGTAAGGCTTCTTAACATTGCAGCCAACACAACTCTACTTGAAAGAGCTAATCAAACTATGTTAAAAGTACATCGTTTCAATATGTGAAATATATACAATATGTTGACCTCTTAAAACATCTTTTTAGAAACATATATCTAAAGAAAAACATAGATATACAGGCAAACAATAAACATGCTAATACATAAAAACAAACAAAAATAAAAGAAAACTTATATTATACCTGAGTGAATCGAGTTCTCTTCTCGCCTCTTCGAAGCCTTTTTTCAAATTCGTCAATTCTTTCTCTGCGCTAGCCAATTCCTTTTGAGCTTGTTTCTTCTCACGTTCCTAAAATAAACAAACATTCTGACTTTAGATATTCACCAACGAATTAAATATGGAATAAAATCGAAGAGAATAATACTCTTAAGTTGAATGAAATTACCTGAAAGGCCTTTTCATTCTTTTTGCGATCGTCCAATTCCGCAATCTTCGCTCGCAGTTCGTCTCGTTCTGATGATGCTTCTTTAATTATCGCCAGAACTTGAGGGATCTCCTTCAAACAAAACGACTAAAATACCAGCAAATCGACAAGGACTTTAGTCGTTGACCTGTCTCTCTATTTTTTCTTCTTTTTTTTTTCATTCCCAAGCACAAAAATAAAACTGCTAAGTGCATGTGTTCGTCGCAAAAATAATTGTAACAAATCGTTCGGGTACTGCTAATAGTAGGTCTTATACCTTTCATCCCCACTTATATACATCGTCAGAATTCTAAACCTTTTTTCCGCATTTTCCAACTCATTCAATCCAACTTCATAAAAACACATAAAGAAATAGAAAACAATTCAAAAAAAAAGAAATAAACAATCAATAGAAAAAATAAAAAACAAAAGAATAAACATACAGCTTCAATTTCTGCTGTTTCCTCTTGTAGCATATGCACAGCACTATGAAGTATTCTATCGTTGATCACATCCAAACGTTTCATCCAATTTTGCTTATTCGCCGTTAATTCATCGAATTTACGATGTAATGGAGCTAGGCGTGATAGCTCTTCTATAAAAAGAATTACATTAAATTACTATACGAAATTATATTTATTCAAAATTCAGTGCATTGGTAGCGTTCTTTATGAAAACTCTCAAAAGAAATTTTATGACCCTTACAGAAGAGTAAAAGACCATCGAGACGAAGAGACCTACCACATCTCTGCCTCCCCCCCCCCCCCCCCCCCAACCATCCCCTCTTGCCTCTCTCTCCTACTCACCAGTATAATATATTCACCACCTTCCGAAACTGGCACGTTTCCTTGATAATAAAGATAATCTTAAACCTGTAATACCGATGACAGAACAGTTGTATTGCCCCCCCCTTCCTCTAAAAAAAGAGAAGCTTGAAAATCGAGGTGACATTCTTTTACTATACACATCTCATAAAACCTTTTAGTTTAAAAACATCAACGATGCGAAAAAAAAACCAGACAAATTTTTTTTCCATTAAAAAACTATTAAGCAAAAGCAGATGTCCATCTCATGAAATTCGATACCATTCTGCATCTCTGTCTATCATCTTCGGCTTCCGTTGGCTATTTCACAAACACACTACAAAAAAGAACCCCACGTTAAATATTTCAGCAGATCGTGTTACTTCTTCACTAACGCCACCATATCTCTAAAGCTCTATCGCATTCCCTTATATAATTCATGCACTAATTGTTGCCCTTTTATTCCCGTTCGCCTATTTCGGCGAGAACGAGTCGAATCACCACCCCGATAAGCCAATAAAATTTTGACGCGAAGCAAAACATAATTATATCTATAACCCTGTATTTCCTTTACTCTTGCGTCGATTTCGACAATTCGATCCGATTTCTTCATTATATCAGCAAGCTCAGCAAGGAGAGCCGTACGATTTGGACGTGAACCTTAAACAACAAAGTAATCAACAATAAAAAATAGCCCATATAATTGTACAATTTCGAATCTTAAATATAACCATAATAAATATAAAATTCTGAACATAGATGTAATGAAGACCTAGAAAAAAAATCTCTTCCCTATAAAATAATACATGAAAATTTCAAAAAAGGTTGAACCTTGAAATCATCTATTAGCTAAAAGTTCACATCACAAGAATGAAAGAAGTTTCTTGGACGAACAGGTGATACAGATATATTGGTACCAAATAAAGGTACAATATTGATATCAAATAAAGGTACAATATTGGTACCAAATAAAAAGAGACAATCTCCAAGCATAAATACCTTTAAAGAAATATTCCAGTGGAAAACCAAGTCTAAGACTGGAAAAATCACAATAAACGAGACAAACAAAGAAAAGGACAGACCTCCAGTTACAACACCAGCAGGATTATATTCTGTGCCATCGAGTGTTACTGAACGAGCCTTGATCTGCGCGTCAAATGACACCTGTAAACACCTCAGTAACAGCTAATAAATCTCAAGTGACGATGGCAGTTTCAGATTACGATGATTTACAGTTACAGTTTACAGCTACAGTAATCCGAAAACCCTTCAAAAAATAAGCCTTGAGGAGAGTCTTCAAAGACTCAGAGAACGACGACGGTAGAGAATACATCAATTGAATAACTTCAGGCATGAATATTCCACTTTATTTCAGATAAAAGAGCTTTCGACCATCAAAGAAACGCATTCAAACGAAGATGTTCGATCAATTAAAAAAGCAACCGGTGACCACTAATCTTTCATTACTACTGAGGTTATCAATCCCGAAAATATCAGAAAAATGTTTTCGAAGGAACTGCCCAAATGGGCTCCTATTTGGGAAATCAGCGTCAAAACTCCCGATTCTCAAAAAAGCGTGGTTTCTTTGGAAACGACACATCTCCATGCTTAAATCTATGAAGTTTTGCAGCAAGTGCAGAAATCCTCCCGAAGAGGAACTGGATCCGTTAAACAGTGACCTCAGGTCGGCAGTGAGCTAAGAGAGCAGAGAATCTCAGAATTTGAACCTCCCGACTTTATTGGTGAAGCCAATGTGTTTAAGTGTCCAGGGTCAAGGATAAATGCCCAACTACGAAAAAAGGTAGAAATCTATATAATTACGCAGACATAAGTACTTACAATAAAACGAAACCTTATATATTACCTCTTCACTACTTTTGCAAACGAACAAATCAATTTTCTTTTTTTTTTGTAAAAATGCATTACGACGATGAGTTCGTATGCCTTCCTGTCTATAACATAACTCCAATCCGGGAATAAATAAAATTACGGAATTCAATTTAAATAATGCATAAGTTTTCAACATAAAAATGCCAATCTTTAATAAAAATTTGTACAGGAACAATAGAAATATTAATGAATATAAAAAAAGAACATTATTAGAATTAATCAAATATAAAAAAACCTTTTTAGCTGCATCGTCATTAACGCAAACGATCGTTCTCCCAAATATAAAATGCATCGCTGGTGCCAATTCTCTATCATATTCGATGAGATCATTGGCCAACATCACATTCTGCTTTCCGAACTAAATCGATAAAATACATTAGCACCTTTGAAAGGCATTTAACCATCACTTTTTATCCTCTAAGCAGAAGAAATGGCACAACTATCGACTGCAATCATCCGCATGATGGATCGCTTCTCTTTTATGCCACCGATACAATAAACATCAAACCATTTTGCAAGACATCACTTCCGTCAATTCTCAACTCATCTCCTAGAACGCCACTGATTCCCAAAATCACCGATCAACTGTCATATACGAACGCATCTTAGGTTACTCAAAAGATGAATGTTGCTGCCAAAAATGCACTCGCTGAGCCCTTAGGGTTGATTTCTTGGCTCAATGAACATAGCTTAATTAGGGAATCAATAAACGCCTCGTACTTCTTAACACCTTGATATCTGCCATTTGCATAAACTTTATGCAATATGATGATTTCCAGCATCGCTATCACTTCAGCTATCTTTTCTTTATTCAATTAAATAATTCAATAACTCAACTATCAATACGCTGAATTTGCTTACATGTCGATGCTGTATCGTTTACGCTAAACATTCGGTCTTCAGTAAGAAACTTAAACGATCAAATGAACCTAATGTTTTGAATAAATCTAAAATTTCAACTCAACTTAAATCTTTAACTCAACATCTTAACATAACTTAAAATTTTTAGTCAATTTAAAAAGCCGATTTCTTAATAAACATTAACAATATTAGTAATCAGTAACAACTTCCATATCTAACAACCAAATTAATTAATTCCACTTTGAAAATATTCGATCGGTATATTGTCTCTCTTCAATCTCAATGAAAGAAACTAACCAAAGATTGTGCTCTATCCAATTTCCTTTGATCCAATAGTCTGCCGTCCATTTTATCCAACGGCATCAACGTTGTTCGTCGTTGTAAACATTTTTGTGCCAACAAATCACGAGCTGTATTCACATCTTCGACAATTACATTCGAGAGCTGCAATTAGCAGACCAACATATGATCAACTGATCAATCAATAACTCATCGATTAATCAATATTTCGTGACCATGATATACAGAATACCTGAATGCTGCCAACCTTCTATAATCACTACGTAATTCTCAATTAAACAATAATAATCTACATAAAATGATATAACACTTTCAATTTCTTTGGCTACTCCTCCGGCATCTATTTGCTCACATTCCGATCCGATTTAATCATGCTATGTTCACACCTGATCTGGCTGGTAGACTATAAAGAAGAAAATTCCTGATAAACGGTACAAAAGAATTTTTTGTATGAAAACAACAGTAAATGATCAAAGACTATACTACAATATTCTGCTAGAATTGAGTCTATAAAAGTTTCCCTACACAAAGCCCCTCCCCCATAATTTTAGCTTTCATTTAATTTAATTTTCCAAATTTTTGTTGGAAGCATAAACTTGAATACTTAAATAATATTCGACAATATTTTTGGTTTCCAATCCTTTAACACTATTCCGCTTTGCATTTAGCTGAGAAAATTCCTTTTAAATAGACATTATTTACCACTACAATATTCAAATCCTATTTCCAATCCAACAATATCCTAAAGAAAATATTTAAAGTATAAGTGAATAAGAAAATAATAGCGTTTGGAAGATTCTTATGCATTATATAGCACATTCAATATTTGTTTGTTACTGATCATCTAATTTAAAATGCAACGAAATTTATGAGATTCAATAGTGCAATACTATTTATACATGAGGACACATTTCCACCACTCTCTTCCCTTCTATTCATAAAAAATTACTTCTTCTTTAATTTTCATGCACCCAAAATATGCATCCTAATTCATTTTGTCAAAATTTCTTCCATTATTGCTCTATCACATTCATATTTATCTCAAATATTCCTTTAATTGAGGGATATATATGTATATGTATATATACATGTGTATATATATATGTACATGTATATGTATATAGATGCAAATATCACAGGAGCACAAAACATCCAATAACAGTCGAAAGAATGAGCTTACAAACATTACCTAGATCTATAAATGAACAATAATTAAGTGAACGTTATGCTGGCTCAATTTATTGTGATTCACTCGAAATGTATGACGTCGGCTAGGCAACTTTCTTATAAGAACTTACACCTGCAATTTTGCTTACGTCTAGGTAATAATATACCTGTAACTTTCCAAGTATATGTTCAATTCTGGTATTTCGGTCAAAAAGCCCAGTCTGATTTTAAAGATATCGAACGCAGGAGTGCATATGCTTTACGAGAACTTAAAGCAACATGATTTGGTATAAGGAAAAATGACTGAATAGTATAGGAGCAGGAACGTAAAAACCTACTCTCTAATTTAAAACACAGATTTAACAATTGGAGCCAAATTTCCGACACTGCCATCATTCAGCGTGGCGATTCTTGAAAAGTAGTTCCACGCCCACAAAGGTTACTCCTACCTCATATAGTTAAACTGTCATAATATATACTGTCGGGTCATTGCACAATTCCACTCACAATATTGATCATTAGATATCTTTCTTTGAAAGCATTCATAGCAATTATATATGGTAATCTTTTTAAGCTATCAAGCGCGCAAACTCATTCTCAGCTTACCATTAACCACTCACCTTCAAGTGTCATTAATAAATAGGTGATAAACGACGCCGATAATAAACCTTGCTATAAATTCTACTAACCTTCACAGCAAAAATTCCTCAAGCGATACGTAGAGATATTAGATCTGTGAATATAAAATGAAGAAATAAAAAAATATCTTCCAGGGATCAACAACTTACAAGAAAATTCAGACTACAACAACCTAAAAAAAGCGAAAAAATTTTGGATGTGAATTTGTGATTGGAAAAAGAATATAATTCTTTTAATTTCATTATTTAAGGTACCATTTTATAAACCTATGAAATGAATTTAATCGAACTAAATAACTCGTTTTTGCAATTAGAAAAACAAGAATTCAGCACTGCATCCTTATTGAAACAAATTTTCCTCATAGACTAAAATCCTTTAAAAAATGTTCCTTTCAAAGACAACGCAACTTAAAATCATATCACATCAAAGTTAAGATTATACCACATCAAAGCAAACTGGCCATTATTACAACTGATCCAATTCAATTAACGTCAAGAGGGGCAACGGAAAGTATTATAAATCTCCTTCCCTCTCGCCCCCTTTTACCCATTCCTTTGATAATAAACGTGCTATTATAAACTGCAATTCAGCGACCAATCTACGCGCACTTTACTTAAGCAAAAAATTCCCACTACTGTTGAGGCGTTTTCAACGATCGCTTCTTGCATTCTAAGGTTTTCTGGGGGCGGGGGTGAGGGAAGTCCTCTTCAGGTCTTTGAAAATTTCAATGTCAAGAAGGGTAGTTTCTCCCCCCCCCCCCCCCCCCCCCCTTCCCCTTGAAGACATCTTACTGCTCATTGTTCCCAAATTTTCATTTTTTTGCAATTAGGACAATAATAAAAACAATTACTTCATAGATTAACATTTGTAGTTTAATCGATGCTCACAACAATGCAATACCTACTACTCTGAAATGCTCCTGAAGCGATGCACACCACCGATACGACCTCATTAATGGGCATCGAATCAAATATGCCCCAAAATTAAGTGCATATTGGAAGAATGCCATCAACGACATTCACATTACCCATCAAATCATCAACATTTCGAATGAAAATATTCATCTTATTCGATTATCGCAAAAAGGCGATTCGTATTTCTCATAAATAAAATCTAAAAAAGGCCATATACCACCGAATATGTACTATTTTAAAGACATATCCAAATTGACTTCCAAGCATCTTATACATCAAATCTTTAGACTCTATGGTCATTGGAAATACACCCTTCGGCTAATATTTCAATTCCCCCTCCCAATAACAGGACCATTCACAGCTTAACGAGTACCATCGTTCCTAAGATGGTGTTATCGCCTTGACCGCCGTATCACTAACGATAATACTTATCACCATCGATTATCAAGCCTTATTCGAAATAGGAAAGCACGAGTAACTGCTGATATCACTCATATTAAACATTCTAGTGTCACTAAATCCTAACATCTTCCTACACTATACTTAAGGACAGCTTACAATAAATCCTAAAAACCTAGAAATTCCGATGATGCAGGGTCAACGAATCAAATGAACACTTCTCACTAACATTCACCACTTTCTAAATCCAATCTTTCCTAATTCCCTCTGAGCTTCTATAATTACTACGGTAGAGCGACCTAATCAACGACCACTATCAACTGCTCCTATTGAACAAAATTCACTCCAAAAAAACGCTCAATTATTTAGCATCAATGCGTAGGTTAATTGTCAAGTTGATGAAACAGCTTACATCTGTACCAGTGATCCATATTAGATCACGTACATACATACGTAGACAAATAAACCGACCCTTATAAAAATACAACTTGAAAATAACGTACAAATAGAAACCTATTTAAGAAATCATCTCATACTTCCTGCTATCTAATTCTCAATTGCATTGCACTCTTAACGCAGATTATAATGTGTATTCATAAATCCTTGCGTATTACATATTTCTAAGAAGTTCAATTCTGCAGTTGAAAGAACAAAGGTATAAAAACCATGTAGAATATGCAGTCCGTTATCTCTCGTTCCCCTCTTCATCTTTGTCATATATTGAATACAAATCCTCTACTTTTGCAAAAAAGAAAAAAAAAATTCCTCTTATACTAAAAGGTAGAAAATCACTAAAGGCAAAATTAAATACATTTTTCAATAAATTTTGAGAGCTTTATTATCAAAAAAAAAAATTTAACATTCTATAAGATTGACAATCAATCACTACTTCCTAAAGGAAATTCAGTTGATATCCCACAAATAGAATCGATGCGAAAAATCGGCATGCAACGTGTGCTAATTAAGTGAAGCAAATAAAGAGAACCGAATCGATGCGCTATTAGAATTTCAATTACGCACTAAGGCGCCTATCAGCAACACGCAAAGACGATGACTTCTTTCGATCGATACAAACCACAAAACCCCTTTCCCTCTCCCTCCTAATGAAACAATCAAATAGTCTATAATACCTATTATCCGAATACCTCAATTATTCTCCGAAATATTTTCCAGGTTAGGTGAACTTATACTACCTATACCACCTAAATTTATAACAATATTTAATTATCTCTTCCGTTCTCTTCCCACACCACTAACCGCAGTACTATTTTGTTAAATCAACCGATTAAATAATTTACTCTTTCGGAAAAACTTTCCTAAAAGAAATAATAAAAAAGCAATTGGTCTGCTATTTTCCATAAATAAGAACTGTGTAATATTTTTCAGCGAAAGAGAGACAATTCAGGATGAGAATATCGTAGAATTGATATATGCGTCAGATCTCAAATTCATCTCCGATGATTCATCTGTATTCGAGAAAAATTTATATACATCCCATCCAATCCAGAAAACAGACATGCAAATTTGTGACGGTTGTAAATGTATTGCAAAAATAACGCACCCAATAAACATTTTCACTTACATCTTCTACAACTCATTATATTCTCTTTCATTGATCAATTCTCTATTCAGTCTATTTCATCGATTCTACTGTATCGTAAATGATAAAACAAAAACGCTCTGGAATCTTCTGGAAGAAAAAAACCAAACTAAATCGCATCCTAGATAATAAGGGAACGCAATGAATGATATTAAACTCGAAAAAAAAAACGATTCAGTTCCAAATATTCTGGAACGTCATATTAAGAATCCAAACTCGATACACTCCGCCTAGAACTTATAACCCCCGAGCTTCTGTTGAAGTGGAACGGTATCAAATATGTGATTTACACCAGTATTTAAAAAATAAAACAGAAAAAACTGATATAACTGATAACCTATCACTCAACTGAAGAGTTCATGCTGCAGTTCTCTCGACGGATAATTTTAAGAGCACAAAGCATCCTATTAAAAGGAGGTAATCCTTTAGCTTAACAGATAATCCTTTAGATGACTTTTTTCGTTCGTATCCCCCTAGTATCTGGGTATATGCACATTTTTTGAACTATGAATTGCTACTAGAAAATAGCTCATGATGTTTCTTCCTTCGACCACGCCCCTTCTTAGCCTTCTTTCCAGGACTTGGTCACGCCCATCAACGGCCTTCGACCAGCCTCCAACAAGTGGCAATCTTCTGCCAGCCTCCTCACAGCCCCTTTCCGTCTTGTCCCCTAAACCAGCAAGTGCTCCCATTCGCCGTTCACATACCAACCAACCAACTTCATATTCAGCCATCCGAATTAGGTACTAAATCAACGAGCATCACAAACACGCGATCATCCAATCGACCCCTCAAACTCTAAATAATTGTCGCCAGTTTCGTTGTGTATTTGTTTGTATCCTTATCATCCCAACCAGGCAGATGGTTGCCACCAAAGTTTAAAATTTATTTTTCGTTTTGGATACCTCCACAAACCTTGTACATCCCATCATCTGTTTACATATTCATAGAGCGTGCAAATATCGCATAATCTCATGGACAACGATACTGAAATCGTACGATTGAACGTTGGTGGAAGTCTATATTCAACCACAAAGCATACACTACTTCGTGAAGAGGATACATTCTTCAATCAACTCTTCGAATCGGATGGTCTCGAAAAATATTCTCAGGTGGTATTGCTACTCTCCGATGGTACTTATTTTATCGATCGTGATGGCGAATTATTTGTTTATGTACTTGATTATCTTCGATCCGGGAAACTAATATTGGCTGAAAATTTTCAAAAAATTGCTATGCTTCATGAAGAGGCTATCTTCTATCAACTTGATCGATTACAGCAACAACTTGCTAACTATTATACTACAAGAAATGCTGCTAAAGGAGTTATTACTAATGGTGGCTTATTAACGAATAATGCGGAAATAGGTAATTCGTTTATTTATTTATTTTAATTATAAACCTAGTTCATCTTTTTACACCTCATCACCTAAAAAATTACAAGAAGAACGAACAGTCCTCCCCTCCCCTCTCTCCCCCTCCCCACACCAAGATTGGTGCAATTTAAAAATTCAAATATTTTCCGAACTCATAGGTAGATCCTGAAGGCGTAACAATATGCACCATACCTTTGGATGTATTTTAACAATCAGGTGCTACCTGAAAAATCATCTTCAATGACTGAACTCTAATTGAATTAGTAGATTTGGGAGTTGTGGGAGTTGAATAACTTTAATAGAGTTCAATCCCATCAATACTCAATCCGATAGCTGTGAAACGAGATCACGTCTTAATTCGCGCATTTTAACACATTTCAGATGATAGAGAAAAGGTACATGGAATGCAGACGGGGTAAAGGGGAGGAGGAAATCCCATAAAATCAACCCAATGATAGAGACAGGAAAAGGGAAAAAATCCCTTATAACAACTATTATATAAATCATCAACAACAAAAAAATTCAAATATATCGAAAAAAATTTTACGGGTATAAAAAATTTGACATTTTGCGAAAGCATCTCCATATGTTAGTCACTAAAATTCAATTATGGGTACTTCGTTGAAAATGATCTGTTTATCAATTCAACTCTCCGATATACGCAACTAATTCCCATGAGTAAATGCGACTAGATGCTGGTTATTTAAATCCGTTCAGCATTGTCACTCAAAATATTCACCATCATTTGGCCAAAAATATTCATTAAAACCCACTTCCTAGTTTAATGCAATTTATGCAAATCATCCCTTCCAAATGAACAATAAAAAATCAGCCAAATTGGCCATATTTACAACCAAATCTAGTGCTCCGCTTAAATATCAACAGATGTTTTAACATCATTACTTCAATCCCTCCTTATTATAAACAAAAAATCAAAACCAAGTTTCCGAGAGGTTTCGAGAAGTTAAGGATGGTAAGTGCGCAATAAGAGGTGATTTACTTTGATGTATGCGAAATGCAAATCCAATTGAATCCCTCATAAGGGAGGGTAATGCCGTCTGTACCTATCAGCCCTCTGCGGTCTCATCCCCCGTTTTGCTTGAAAGTGCTGTCATCTAATCAACTACCGTCAACTCAAGTCACTCTTCACTTCCTTTATAAACAACAAACTCCACCCCCTCAAAACCATTTTCATTGAGCATTTTAACTTAATAGATCTAATTCGTAGTTGTTATCTCTTTTATAACGATGCAGTATTTGCTTATCTTCTAAAGTGGTCGAAGTGGAGAGGACAGCATTTGAAAAATTATTTGACAGATAAAAAAATTAAAGAAACATAAAAGATGAAAATTCAAGAAATCAAGAAATAAAATTTGGTAAAAAAAAAAACGAAACAGGCAGAATTCAAAAAATATATCCACGAGCATTTGATTAAGCGTTATTAAGTTCTTTGATTTATGTGTTTCATATAATTGCCTCTATCTTCAATGGTTCATGATTGTAAAAGCCACTTTTTGAATATTTTACTAACGCAGCTTGAGTCCTCTCATTTCAATCTTATACGGTTGCCTTACACTCCTGAATGCCTTATATCAACAGTTACCTTACACACCTTAAAACATAAACAATACTGCAAATTCCGAATATTGTCGTATGTAAGGCCGACCGTTTCCACAAATTATCCTATAGAAATTCTGTCCAAAAAAAGTTAAACAAAACGTTAGAAAGATTGTGCAACTAATGGTTTTATTCAAAAAAAGCGTTCTAAGAGCTCATCGATATCTCAACGACCGCCTTTTCGCATCCAATTTTTCCAAGTGCTTTCAATATGTCTGAAGGACCTACAGCACTGAAGAGAAAAAACACTAAAGGGGCACTCGAAATTTCTTCAATGCCATAGAAGAAAAGAAAAAAAAAGAAGTGTTCAACGAAAAAAAAAATAAAACACATATTTCATTTTGAACTTCCCTTTATTCCTCCCCTATCTATTTTTTACCCCCCCATCTTAATAATCATTGTAAGAACGTCCCATCCCTCTTTTCCTTAATCTTCTCAGGATGTCTTTAAAGATTTACAAAATCTTTTTCCCATCAAAAATGAAAGTAAATACTTCTGATTAAATTATTCGGAGCCTTAAAAATTGCCACTGCCACTTCAAACCGCTTTATTTCCCGTCAAGAGGAAATTACTCAACGAAAAATTTCTTTTCTAATCGTTACAATAAAATCACTTTTTTTTTCTAAAGAATTTTTCCTTTTAAATTTTTCAAATATCGAATTTTTTTTCGCAGCAATGAATAACATAGTATTACTAAAGATAGATTTTTCGATGAAATTCATCAGGATAGGGAAGCATAATATTGCCGAATCGATGCAATTGGCAGCACTCTCAACAGTGTGATCGGCTCGTTCTTTCAGTCACTATCGTTTTCCCTCTCATCAATCAACATAAAAAATATCACTCAATTTAACATCCATCTCTTTCATTTATTCAATTCAAATGAAATAGAAAATAATTACATCCTCTTCATTTCTAAAAAATCTTTCCCTCTTCCATCATTCCATTATTATGTTCTTAAAATTGGATCTGAAGTATGGGATCGATGACGAATTGGTCTTGTTTCGAAAGTTCAATGATCTTGCTAAGAAAAAAATATAGAGTTAGAGAACAACGATGAGGGAACCTAGCCGGGGGATAAAGGTAGGGATCAAATCGATGAAAGTTAGCTGATATTGCAGAACTGAAAAAAATTCGAAAGGGAAAAATTTTTGATTATTTCCTCTATTTGGTTTTATTTTAGTGTTCCTCACCTCCTTTGCACCTCATCTTTTTCCTCTCTACACGGATTAAGGTAGATTGTGCAAATTCAAAAACATACAACTATGCCTCATAATACTAAAAATACGCACACACAAATCGGAGCCAATAACGTTTACTAGGGTATTTATTCTTCTTTTTAAAAATAGAACACAACAGCAAATCATCTACAAATAACTTCCCAAAATATCTTCGAATTATTGCTCTAGAATTAACACCACTAAGATACAGCATCTGCTTTATGCTCTTATGATTAGCTACCACATACTAGCAATCATACATGCTAAGAAATCTACCGATGGAGGTGAGCTGGGAGATGGAGGAGAGGGAGGGAGAGGGGGAGAAGGGGGAGAGGGAGGAGGAGGGGGGTGGGGTAAGGAATGACGGGAAAGCGTAAAACCGAATGAGAGTAGATGATGTGCGAGTTTAGTAATGAACGGATTAGGGGAAACCTAAAAAAATGAGCCATGATGGACGCTGACCGATAATACCTTAGCACTTTTTTTCTCATCCCTATTTAATAGACTCACTCAGTCTTAATTCACAAACACCATCAATACAAAAAGAACCTTCACTCTGTTAATTAGTGGTCGGATAGTTGGAAGAATGATTTCAATAAAAATACCGTAGGAGGTCGAATAGAACCACTGAGGCAAAAAATTAGTTTTTTTTTGAAAAGTAGATGAGTGAACTTTTCAAATATTTCCATTAAAAAATGCAACAAAAATTTTTAATTAAAAAGTAGAAATCTTTAATTAAAAAGCAGAAAAAAAATATTCTTTCAAAAATGATTAGCACTATAAAGGGAATTTTGAAGTAGTCCTAGAAGTTGCAACTGAACTGATCAAAAACCTTTCACCTGGGGAGAGAGGGAAGAAGAAGAGAACTATTCCAAAAACTTAGCAAAGTTCATAGAAACTTCAACATAGGACGATGTAAATATGCCATAGAACTTGGCTCTTTTTTAAATAGCCAAGTCGATACGAGTTAACTATCCCTTACAGTAAACAATCCAATAAAACCCCGTTGAAAATGTTTAATATTTCTGAGGAGGTGGCCATATCACACTTGGCTATCGTGGGACATTCGCATTCGGTCGTGATGGTCAAGCAGATGTGAAATTTCGTAAACTTCATCGAATACTCGTATGTGGCAAAGTTTCGCTATGTAGGGAGGTATTCGGTGAAACATTGAATGAAAGTCGAGATCCAGATCGTGAGGGTCATGAACGATATACATCACGACTCTATTTGAAGCATCAATGCCTCGAAAAGGTTTCTTTCTTTTCATTCGATGTTTATTTACATTTATTCAATAATTTAATCATCTAAAATATCTTTCATTTTCAAAACAATGAACTCGTAAATTTATATGAAAAAAATTTCAGAAAATGTGCAATCTTGAGATAACTCCACCAATCAATAAATAAGGAGTCTTTCTACACGACTAAGGCTGATTTTAATTAAATGTTACTGGATAAGGTATTCCTATTTCCCCGTTTTGATGGGAAGAGCAGCGGGTAAAATAAGGAGGAAGGGGGGAGTGGAGTGGACTTCTAAGACATTTCCACCCCCAATATTTATGAACGAAGGTGAATAATCCGAGAGCTTAATTCATTTTCATTTGAGCACAGTTACACAATAATGAGTCTTCGAAATGGAAAATACTAAAAATCATATCACTGAATGCAATGTCAATCTTATGCATTATAAACTCGTCGATTTATATTTCCGCTATATTTGCATAAGTAAAAATTATTCACAGCGTAATTTGGAACCTATAAAGGTTAAGAATGGTCCATAGGGAATGTATAAGCTCATATATAGATGTATGGAATAGAAGAGTATAGGGAACGTAGAACAGAACAGATAACTCGTTAACTCTTTGAAAGACCGATACGGAATAGTTCAGGATTGATTACTACTTTAAACTACAAAAACAAGAAAGGATAATAGTGCTTATGTACCAAAAATAAAACGGTATATAGCACTCTCAGATGTACCTTTAGAAGCCGAATATAAAATGAAGTAGTATATAACAATAAAAACACCATTGGTCAATACTTCCTATCATATCTTATCAGCGTATATCGTATAATCTCGAATTGAGCCCCTGCCCCCTCAACAGAAATCATTGCAGACGACTCTTAGTAATCTCTCGTCTGATGTAATTGACGTCAATATGCTTCAAGCAACTAATTAGTGCTTAAAACGCATGATGCTCTGAATAGAAACTACTATTCTTTCATTACCATTACCATATTTTTCATCATTTTTAAGCAATTTCTCTCGTTTAAAATTCTAGCGATTATATAATCACTTTCTGTATTGAACAAGAACGCAATACCCTTAGGGTTTCTGTTTCATTTATACGGTACGTGGATATTTTAGCATCCGTTATACTAACGTAAAGCTGAAATACATAGCGACATAGTTTGCAGGCATGTGATACGATGGCCGAAAAAGGCTTCAAACTGATAGCGACATGCTGTAGTGGCGCAAATGGCCTTGCCACTCCAGCACATTCAATGGTTAGCAATCAGACAAGCGCTAATTCACAACAAGTTAGTAATACAAAAATCTTATGAACACCTTTTCCCCCTTCAAACCTATTAAATCGCTTCCGTTCACACATCCACCAATAGTGCTGACAATTTTATCAACTCAAATCTCAAAACAAGGAAAATATAAGCAAATAATCGATAATAAAATATCAAAACGACATTTTTTATTATTTAATTTTATATCTCCTCTAATATTTCTTTTATCATTGCTCAAATTCAATCCACTCAATCCATCCATAATTCACTCGAATTAAATCCACCACTGAAGAAAACAGATCGATAAAACAGCGCAATATGGAAGAAATAAAACATACCGCCCGGCGGTATAACATTTTTTGCAGCAATCCTTCTTGATGAATCCCATATTTCTTCTAATAAAACGCCTTTCAATATGTTTCATCACTTCCACATCAACAAAAATCGTGAACGATTAGAAGCAAAGCAGCAATGAAATAAATGAATAAGTAAATATAAATAATGTATTGTTTAAGTTGGTCAAATAAATAGAGATAGCAGAAACTGAACACTGGGGTTCGATTCGTTTAAGGTGTTCGCTGGTGCACGTCGCAGTTCCACCAGTCGATATCCGATTTTTGGGAAGACACACGTGAGTTCACTTCATACCATCGCAATATACAAACAATATCCAGCATATAGTTAAATCCCTTCCCTCTTCTCCCCTCCTCCTCCCAACTCATTCCACATTCTAATTGGAAGTGTTTAAGAAGGATGAACATTCAATAGTATATTACTTTAATATGGTGTATTAATATGGTATAATGGTATATTCAATGGTATATAGCTGTTTCTTACTACCAAACCAGAAAGGTAAAACCTACTTCCATCGGTCCTCCCGTGAAACATTTACTGCAGTAAACCAAAAAGTCAACACACCCCCCCTCATCCACTTCAACCTTCCCCCCCCCCTGAAAAGGTACCATAGATTAGAAATCAGCCGTATTACTCCAAGATATCCCACAATATTATGTCCATAATAATAGTGCGCTGAGCAAAAAAAAAGGCGATGCAATAACGCTCTCACAAATTAGTCGACATCAGCGAGTGTGAATGAGTGACATCCTCGTCACCGCCTCCGAATCCTAACCAACAAAACATCGATCCCTTATATGGCAATCGTCCCCCCTCCCCCTTTTTTTTACACCACTACATCTACTAAAAAGAGCACGATAATGTAGAAACCCAATTTATGCAGCAAAAAATACACAATTAGAAACCAACTTGATTTTATAATCCCTTTCCCCAATATGCCATTTTTATAAGAAAATTGCAAAATTGGCGATCGGTATAATTACCATTCAAACCCTACCACTTTAAAATTGAAACCTAGTAAAAACTAGTCGGTAATAGTCTAGTCAATCGAAAATTTTTACCAAAAAACCGAAAGTTACCTCCTCTCGATTCAATTTTCTTCCCAAAACACAAGACAAAATTAAATAACACTCTTCCTACTCTGATTATTACGTTCTCCCAAGTGATTACCATAAAACCTCGATTATAACCCCCGGACTTTAGAGTCAATATTCAACCTTAATCTAATAATTGAAATTTCTTAGTGAATAAATTAAAAAAGAATAAATAAAATCTCTCACAAAATCTTCCACAATGAAAAAATATACTGTTATAATAAACGAAAACTGTAGAATGCAAACGCAAAAATGGAAAGGAGAACGAATCTCATTCATGGTTGGTTTAAATATTAAAAAAAAAAAGAAACGAGAATGGCAGTGGGGGGGGGGGGGGGGGGGGGGGGGAGAGAGATAGAGAAGAGGCTTATAACAGCCTCCATTGGTCTTCAGCTCTATACAAAACAAATAAGTTTACCCGCATCTTTTCATATAGAGCAATAACACTTCAAAAATAATAAAAATTGTGGTGATAAATTGCGATCTAATTGTATGCTTTCAAATTATGCAATAGAACGCAATATCATCAAACATTCAATGAATTATAATTTAACTAAAAATCAGTTATAATTTATTCTACAATTTCCGGCTTTTAAGTCTAAAACAATGGAATTTCCGGTCATCAAGTTTATAATCAAACAATTTCCGGTTTTCAATCTTAAAATTATATAATTTCCGGTCATTAAGCTTAAAATTTCAAAAATTGCGAATGGCTACTTTGGTGCAATGAAAAAAAGTTCAATAATATCCTCTAAAAGATAAACATTGCTCATATTAAGCGAATTGAAAGGAAAGAAACTGAGGTGAAATTTATTCAAATATTATTATTTGAAAACTAAATACTTCATCTAAAATAATACCCCCCTCCTCTCTCAAAAAAGACTTAGTTTGTACCTCGATATCATATATTGCAGGTGACGTTTTCTATACGCTTCGTTTGAGATCCCCTATTGCCACTCCTACGGGATATTTCATTGCAAACAAGTAAATAGCCCTATCTCATAGGACAAACGTCATCAACGCAATATTGCTAAGCCCTCTTTAGTGCTCTCTAAAAGCAGTAAAAAAAAAATAACTTCCTCAAAGTAGAAATGCTCTCTAATATGAGTTAAATTTTCTTAAGCAGTAATCGCCTCTGAAATTAGAGATTGAGAGGTTGAAATGAATAAAGGATGAATCACATATTAATTTTTTAATAAACTATCTCACAGCTTCTAATAAAATAATCATTTAAAAAAAAAAAAACTCAAAATAATATAAAAATTTGAATAATGACAAACCATCTAAGTACCCTCAACAATAAAATACATCATCATCATGATAGCTTTGAGTTATGTCAATATGCGAACGCATAAATCATGCTCGCATAGATCAATAAAGCAATTCTGCAAATGTCTAAAAAGATAAGTTAATGTCATTTTTTAAACTAAATTAAGTGGAGCAAAATTTGGAGCAGAAAAAAAATAATCGACTCCACATGGGAGACATTTATAATTGAAAGAAAGAGAAAATGCTATAAAGAATGTGATTCATTTTTAGGAGGATATCTGAGAAATGTTCCAAAAGACTTTGAAACAAAAAAAATTTCCCATAAATTTTGATGAAAAACATTCGAGAGATATTACGAAAAAAATTGGCAAAACCTCGTAAAAATAGTTCAATAGAAATACCCTCAAGAAAAAAGTCTTCTCTAGTTAGTGTAAGGTAACAGCGATCAGGAGCAACAAACGATCATGCTTAGAAATGTTTCAGGCATAAATTTATCACTTGTGCAATAAATCTACCCAAGAAATACCCTTCCCAAAGGGAAATAAGCTACCCAACAAATGCATTTCAGGAATTAATGAATCAACGTAATAGCGCCGATTATGAAGAGCAACGATGGGCTCACTATACGGAATATGTTTTCTATCGGGAGCCAAGTTTCCCGGCGATGGTCACTTTACCGACCACTTCAACTTACTTCACAAATTTCCCTTAATGCAAGATCAATTCACCATTTTTGTGAACGTTTATGTATGCATATAAACACATCAAATGTAAACTAATAAAACATTTCGCTTCCGCTAATTCTCTCTTAATTATATAAATTCGCGATAAAATTTGCATTTGTTTGTTGAATAAGCGAATCCACAAAATTAGGTAATTTGATCCAATAAAAATTTACAAAAAAAATGAAAAAAAAAACTTATAAAAAACAGAAAATTTATAAAAAAAACTGTAAAGAAATTAAAATATTTTGACTACTTTAACGTCATATCACTCATTCCTGAAGGTCTATCGATACTTGGTTAGATGGATAATCTTTCATGACGAAAGAGGGATCGAAATTACTGCATTAATACTGCACAATATACATCGTAAAATGCGATTATTGCACTACTGCTTACTAATAAAAACTTTCACTTAAATCCCATTTTATGTTCTCTATTTTATAGCAATTATGTGGTCATAAATATTTCATCCAAACAAATCTATTCTAAGATAAAATCAACAAAAAACATAAAAATTGCTTAACTGCAAAAACTATATCAGTTGTGTTAAATACATCTACTCACCTTAAAAGGTATGCGCCACGAACATTAAATAGATCTATTTCAACATAACATTTAAAACTCAATCGCAACAATTCAATACTTCCCTTATCAACGCAACAAACATCCTCTCTTATTCGCTACAACCCTACACTTTACATTGACTGCAACACCGTTTCGTGATCTCATTCTGCAGATTATCTGCAATTCTGACAGTGTTGACAAATATTACCCTTGATATTACCCCTTCCTTTGTTCAAGCTCGGGTAACATTTATGCAAAATTCGCGCGTGCCTCTTGCATGTGTGACGAAAAGAAGAGGACAAAGAAGAAAAGAAAAGAAGATCGCGAGGAAGAAGAAGAATACGACAGAATGACATGAACTTGCTGTCAACAAAAAACAAAATCAGCTTTTACAATAATATACGCAAATATTTAATAAACGCTTGCTCATTGGACAACGAAGGAACTCACGCTTGCACCGGCTGTCACTTCCAAAGCGGTTGCGAACTTCATATCTTTGACTCGTACCAGCTTTGCTACAATCCCCTTCACTCGACGTCGATCGAAGTTCGGGTGTGGATCTTTGAAGAGAAACTTGAGACGAGGGTATCTGAAAGCAAAACCTCCTAAACTCCTATCATATAATATCTGTAGAAAAACCCAAGAGAAAAAGTTCGTGAAATCAACAGTATTCCTCATAACACTTATGATTCGTTATTCTACAACACTCTACGCTATCATGAAGTATATCGTCTCAAAATAGCGATGGATGAGTCCAGGAATTGATTCAGAGAAGCTGCCTCTACTGCCAACTCCGGAGTCGACTCCAATAGTTATTTTGGAAGAAATCAGAATCGAACAGTCCATCCTTTCTTCCCGGATTTGCGAAAAGTGAGATTTATGAAGAAACCATCTCTATTGATCAATAGTGGGAAAAACGAACGAACATCCAATATTGTGTTATCGTGATCACACACACACATAATTTTACCATGGGCATCGACGTACCCAGAGTGGAGGGCTGTCGTGGGGTCAACCCCTTCTCCCTCCTTAACCTGCATGAGAAAGGGTAAGAATTGCACTACCATGTACTCATACCCCCCCCCCCACCCCCCACCCTCTCCAAATTAACCATTTTCAGAGTCAAAGGCCTCCAATCGACACAGTTTCGGCGAGTCAACATTTAAGCGATGACGCAAAGATATAAACAGAAATCTATCACCATTTTTGAAACAAATATCTCGAGCATTTCTAAATAAATTTAAAAAAAAAAAACAAAACATAAGTTGCAAAATTTGCCACATTCACTAATTTTTAATAAAACTTTCATTGCCTACTGGTAGCTTACCTGCATATTACAATATTCAACTGCGAACAATAAACTCATCTATGAATAATAAAAAATCATAAAAAACGATGTTAAAACTCCTGTAAATTATCAATAAAGTAGATGAAATGAAGAAAGAAACCTCGCTTCAAAGCTATCAACAGCATCAGTGAGTTTCTGTTTCTCGACATTCAACTTCTGTAACTCTTCCGATATATGTGCTTCTGATTCCTCATCGAAGTGCAGATTTTTAAGTTCGACCTACAATACACATAGACCAATCTCTTTTCTTTTATTCGAAATACCCGATGGATTAAAAAGAGTTGAAGCGATAAAAACGAAACGATATTCTCTGCTCACGTTATTCAAAGAATTCTTTAGTATGAAATGGTATAGGAATTTCCATATAATATACGAAAATAACCACAAAGCTGATCAATTAGCAATAAGAATTGAACGTTGGTAAGAAAAATATTATAAAATTTAATTGTGAGAAAAAAAACAATAAAAATGGACAGGCTATTTGAATTTTGAGAGTTATAAATTAACATACAATCAATAATTTCCTCAGATTTATAGAACAGTATCCCTATAACGATTTTTAGCAGAAGTAGATTCGTACAAAAACTTGTTCAAAAATGAATTACAACGACATATTAGATTCTTTTACAATATTTTAAATAATCTTCTTATCCATTCATACAAAAAAAGCAGAAAAATACAATAATAAGCGACCTTATCTACTTAAAGGAAGTAAGTGATATTAAAAAAACTACAAAGAATTTCCTTCACGTTACTCAGGAGTTATTGTAATCTATTCGAAGATATACAGATGAAATACTGTTTCGTAAATACTTTACATGCAAAAAATATGCAAATTTACAGCCGTAAAGACAGCGAGAAATCACGATAGGTTCACATTGAGGTTATGAGAAAAGAAAGCAATGCGGTATCCATAACTGCGATCGTTCGCCACAGTAATGAACACCAATCAGAAATCATTCGTTTTAATTAGCAACTTGGCGATAACAACTGTACTCTAGTAACTTTTCAAGTAAGGCTAATATTCTTGGAATCAACTCCTTCCCTCTCGAACTCCGCTACGGGCCAATAGACCCTTCAATCTATTACCCACTACGCCTATATTGAATCATTCCAGATGGTGTTAGTCAACTGGAATACCCAAACTGAATAAAAACAACACACCTCAACATTCTTAAGTTGCTCCTCTAATTTCCCCTTTTCACGTTCATCGTTAACCGACTGTCCGGCCATTCCCTTCAACTCTTTCTTCTTCTTTGCCAACGATGGCTCCAATTGCTTCAGTCTGCAAAAAACTCTTTTAACGAATCGACAAACGGAAAACAATTATAAACTATTAAACCCCATATCACGTATTGTTTCTATTTATAAAATGTTCCATACATAACAGTCACCATCTTAGTTTATTCTAAATCGTAACCTCATTTTAATGACGTCATCATTTCAGGTACAGCACTTCCTCTAGAACAATTACTTCAAATTAAATGGGCTCACAGTACTGATGAAAAATCAAAAAAATTGGAAATTTTGCTTGTATCCTCATAAAGTTATTAGATGAGAAAATATTCAAAAATAATCCTCTTATGCAGAAATATCGAAAATAAAAACATTCTATGAACAAACCTCATTTCAGCCTTCTTCACTTTTGTTTCGAGTTCACTCAATGCACTTCGTTGTGCTGAAAAACACAACGTTCCATTATCATTAAAAAAACATATACATCACAAAATAAAACCTCTGAAATCTTATTATAGTACAGCATATCCACCCATAGATTTCTTCCCGAAAACAGGCATCTTGAAGATCCCGTCACATGTACATTGATCCTAGAAAGCCACTACAGTCGATGGGTAAAGTCTGGGAAAAAATTTCCAAAGATTTGTAAAATATTCATTAAATTACTTACATATGAAGTAATTATATAAACCCTTAGGCCTTAAAAGACCTCTTTATTTTGCACTAAGAAACCCCGCATGGCTTATGTTGCTACCTGTAAGTTGTGCATCTAAGCTGACAGCATCGCCATGCTCATCAGTCGTCATACCCTTCGCCAATGCTTCGATCTTATTTCTGGCTCTTCTAACGGCCTCTTCCGCCTCCTCACCACGTCTTTCCTCTTCTCCACGATCCGCCTCCAACTTTGCCAACGCTCCACTTTTCTCTTCCAGCACTTTCTTATCCTAAAATTTTCTACTGACTTCTTATTTCACCTTGCAATTCAATCTTAGCTGGTGATAAGTGAGGATCCGGAATCCAATTGGGCTTCCGTGACAATGAATCCTCAACGGACACTCAACCTGACTTCCTTACAATTTTGACAGTAAAAACGAGAGGCCTTCCCGGTCACTTCTTCTTTTAATCCATCCAGCCTAGAAAGTGTGCCTCATACACCCATTGGAAGGATTAAACCTCCCGCTTCAAACGCGTTTCTGAAGAACAACCTCCTGTGTTACTGTCGTCGGATGTGACCGATGAATTCAGAATCTGAATTAAACGCAACCACAATCAGTGATCTTCGTTACTTGGCGTCAACAAGTGGAAATTATATTGGTTCCAAAAAAAACGAACACAGAAATGGATCAATAATGCTATCTTTTCAAACGCAAAAATTCAACACATACTCGGCGAAATGGGACGAAGAGGAGGGAGAGGATGGGGAGGGGGGGGGGAGAGAGAATAGTTTAAGAAGAAGAAAGGAGGAAATGAAAATTAGGTTATCTTCCTTTTTTTCGAATAAACAAAATAATTTCATTAAAAAACAACAAACAACATAAACGTATCAAAAAAAAATCAGGTAACACCAACCGAATCAATGCTCTTTGCCGCACGATCAGCTTTCTTTCTCATTTCGTTGACCCTCTCTTTCACTGCATCTCTTCTTGCCTCCACTGCATTCAACGTATTTGTCAACTCTTTCACACGTTCCTCTATTTCTTTTCTCTCACCACTATTCTTCTGAAACATAGAATAGAATCATTACTCTGTTACATATAATTAAAACAGCCTCACAACAAACATATGAATACATTGTCTACCGTTGATGACAACCACGGGAAAATAAAGAAACATTCAGAAAGGATTCCCTTCTCCTCTCGTCTCCCCTCCCCCTCTCCCTCACCCAAAAAAACAGCACTCACCTTTCCCATAATATTTCGATACTGCACTCAAAGAACACAATATTTTAAAATACATAAGAATCACTAACATTTTTTTTATTTTCTTCCATTTCCCTTAAAGATGCTTCTTTTTGTTCAAGTTCTTGCTTCATAGCCTCAACTCTATCTCGTAATTCTTTTTGTTTAGCGATCACTGCTTCTTTATCGCTCTCCAAATGCACACGTTTTCCCTTAAATATAAGAGTAACCAATAGACGGATGACATGACATACAATTCTAATCTGCTTCAATAATCGAATTTTCGTCCCTTTCCTATCTCTATTCTAGAGCAGCGGAGATAAGTCAGTTGACTACACTCAATCCCAAAAGCCTTTCGAATTTGAATTAAAGGACCGCGAATGTATCCAATTCATTCCTTCCCCATCTGTCTTCCTAACAACGGATGATAGTTTCCCATAGAAGCTATATTGCGCTTCCAGTTCTCACACCGCTTCATGAATATCGCTTGTCTTTAGCGCCAGTTATTCATTTCATCTTAGAAGCCACGAGTTCCGACAGTATTTCATTCCTATGGGCAAAACCTTTCCCATTCAGGCAAGTATTTTCGCAAACAACCCTTAACGAATACATCTTGCAATATTTCTAACAAAATAAAAATGCAGAAAAAAAAACTCAACAAAACAGTGAAAATCCGCATCCTACATAATAAATTTCCATCAAAAACCAATTATCCACAAAGTCATTGAACTCTCGTTTTCCTCTTCCTTTCAATATAGTAGAATTTCCGCTACAAACAACAAATATTAAAATGAATAAATAATAAAATACCTGATTGCTGACAAAATCAAAAGCGACCAATTTACGTTCCATCACTTCAATTTCACGATTAATTTTCTGGAATTCAAGGTAGTCGTTTCTATCTCGTCGTAACTTCTCTACACACGGGATTATATCTTCGTTTAGGAGCTGAAAACTTGATTACAATTAAACATTCAGATAAACATATCGAAATGAGATAGGATTTCTATCATATCCATTCGATTTTTCAATTGTATAATTTCTTTGGTTGAAGAACAATCTGCTAATTCCCCTCAGAATAAATAATTTAATTAAATAAAATAAAAAATTATAGCACCTTTGAAGATTGCTCTAGAACGCAAAAAAATCCCATTCTACCCGTCACCACTTATGACAACTTTGCACACGATGACCCCAGGTCATCTCATGTCATGCCTTATCGCAGTTATTGCACCTGGACAAGGTGAGTCGAGATAATCAAAGAAAAGTCTCGACTTTGTTCCTGAACAAAAAATCAGCACAACCTATGATATCCATCGTTATTTATAAGTAGCCCTTTCTTCTATGCTGCTTTATCGTAAAAGTGTTAACACACAACTTTTTTTAATATGCCGTCTAGTAAAACGATAACCGAAGATGACAAGGAGCATAACAAACACCGGCAGATACCTACCATACCTGAACTTTTGAATAAACAAATAAAATAAGCATCCCCCTCCCATAAACAGCCTCTAACTTTCCTGAAGAAAATAAATTGCGAAACTGTAAGCTTCATATCAACGGCTATATACTAATAAGGCTATAGAAAGAATATTATCAACAAAACAAAAATGATTAGCAAGAGAAAATCAACTATTCAGTCCCGTTACATTTGGTACCTTACTAACATCATCAAAATATCATATGATAACATATCAAATCTTCAACGGTAAATAAAAACCAAGAAAAATAAATGAATAAATAAACCGAAAAAAAAAAATTCCCACTCCCCTTTCCTCACTGACGTTTTATGGTAACGACGGTTTCAATGCTATTTTCAAAAAAATTCATTTGTCTTCCCTTCTTTCTTGACTGAAGCGTAGATTATTTTAAAAGGAGAAATGCCCATAAAGAGTGAAAAAATTCTTGAATATTGCAGAAGTTACGACGATCATCAACTTTTAAATCGATCATTAAAGCACTATGGGAAATCACCTCTAAACTGCTCCTCCTTGCGGTTAATATTCACATATTTTTCTATGTTTTCCCGCTTTGGGACGTTGAAATGAATAAATGAATTATCAAATAAATAAATAAGTAAATAAATAATTCGCTCTCAGCAAAAAATCAGCTCCCCTTCGTCGTTTCCTTTTCCTCTCCCTTTCGCCCTTAGGTTCTTAAATCGCACTCAATCGATTGGTCTTATTACACAAACTATTCAAACAAGAGCACGATAAAGCATTATACAATAAAATATCGAAGATCTGTCTGACCTCAGTGGGCTTCATATTGAGTACTTTGGTGATTCGTCCCTGCATAATCAAGAAATGCGGATTGTTGACGTTTAATCCCACCGATTTGAACATATCGGCAACACGAGTGTTTGTGGCCGCCGTTCCGTTGATTGTGTACGTATTGCGCCCATTGATAACAATCTAAACGAACATTCCCATATTATCGAACAACAAACAAACAAACGAACAAACAAACAAGCAAACAAACAGACAAACAAAACAGCAAACAGACAGACCGGTAGACAAGCAGACAAACAAACAGACAAGCAAACAAACGAGTGCAACTCGCAGGTAAATTAGAGTTTGGAACTACGATCAACGTTGCCTTTCTTCCTTGGAAGATCTTCTATAAATTCTTCAAATATTCGAATAAAAGTTTCCTTTATGATATTCAAAAAAACTGAAGTTCAACATATTGCATTTTACTATATTTTAGAATCAGTTAATAAATGAATAAATATTTAACGATCTTTCTATAATTCTAATGATCAAACAAAGCAAAACAATTTAATTTCTTTTTCCTTTTTTTCACTCATTTATTTCCACTTATTCACTAAGCATCCCAATAGCGTAGCTGGATTTAATGCAAACAGGAAATAGCGAAAATGGCCCTTCTATGTCTTTAGAACAAGGTCGCAATCCCACCACGTATTGCAATGTTCAACCGAATAAAACATAATGGAAAAAAGGAAACTTCACTTTGCTCGTTATGGTCGAAAACCCTTTTAATTGTAAAAAGTAATATAAGTTAAATAAATAAAAACCAGATGAAAACTCCTACGTTCTTTTAAACCTCTGACGCTAAAAATCATCAAAAACACTAATAAAAGTCAGTTGAATCCAAACCTGTCTTCTGACGACAATTTCACTGTATTGTTCATAACCAATGGGACGTGTTTTCGGATCGGTATTGTCGAAGGTTATCGTAACGGTCGCTTTTGTAACACCAGCTTGGCCCTGTTTATAAACCAGATCCGATAGTTGCACAGCACGTACCTAAAATATTTTAAAATTAATCAACACCTTACTCCTCTTTATTCCTATGCCTGCTGCGAAATTTCACTAGTATATAGAATTGTTTATGTTATTACCAAAGCTAATGTCAGATGAAAAAATAAATAAATAAATAAATAAATAAGTAAATAAATAAATAAAAGGAAATGATACCGGAAACGAAATCTCTCGATAGACGAGAAGAAACAATCCATTTTTAAGAGTTGTATCTATCAGTAATCTTACACCATAAACGTTAGTATTGCCCCCTTTATATGATCTACAATAACTGTGGCAATATTTCGATAAGATGATTTCGTACTGTTCGACCATCTTACAGGGTTTTGATCACTGAATGCATCGATGAATAGTAATCCTATTTAAGACTATACCTTTCCCCTTCACCGTTATTGAAAGCGTAACGTCGTTGTCTTTATCAACCCTCTAAAGTTATCAACTCATATATGACCGCAAAATGATATCGATTAAGACAACACTCTAAATTGGCTCCATCAAAAACGGAGCAAAATAAAGGAGCCAATAAGTGGAATAAACGGCTTATGATTTGAATGAAACTCTCCGCTCTCATACATTCGGAATCGATAGAAAATTTTAGAACTTAAATAAACAGGAATGGATTTTTTTTTCTTTTTTTCTCGTCGGCTATAAAGAAATACAAAATTTACATACTCCCATTATGTTAATCGAAATTCTTTTTGCATTCATTAAAATTAATAATTTTTAGCATCAAAACCAAACTTTATCTCTATTAGTCATCACAGCCTATAGCTTTATTCTCTTCTAACCTTTACCTTTACCTTTGCCCGTACCCGCACACCTTCCCATTTTAGGTAATTAGAAGAATTATCTATCAAAACAATAAACAATCGAAATAAAAAATGATTACCTGATTGAGATTAGTAATTCCAAGTACGAAACAAATCGCGTCAAGTATGTTTGATTTGCCCGATCCATTAAGACCAGTTATCGCATTGAATTGAGCATCAAAGCCATCGACAACTTGACGTTGCGCATATGATTTGAATCCATCGATTTCGATCTTTTTGATACGCATCACAATTTTGGCGTTTTTTTTTCCGCTGGAAAAATTAAAATTCAATAGAAAAGTTTTTAAAAAAATAAACAAAAATACGGAAAATTTTTAAAAAATTTTTTAAAAAATTATAATTTAATTGAATATGCAAATAATCTTGATATGCAAATTTACGATTATTAATAGAATATCTATTATAATCTTAAAATTGTATTTGTTTCATAAGCCGTACGATAGAGAGATGATTATAAAATAAGAAACATAAATTATCAAAAAAACGTTGCCTAAGAAACATTCCGCAATAAACTTTTAGGAGAGGCATTTGTCTGTAGTCGACAAACAGCACTCTTTTTGAAATGTGTGCCGTATAATAATGTGATGACGATACCGATAACAGCGCTTCAAAATTTGGTCAGTTCACAAGTGAGGGGAAGGGGGACGGGAAAGGGGCAGGGGTAGGGGGCCAGTTCACAAGTGAGGGGAAGGGAGACGGGAAGAGGGGCAGGGATAGGGGGCCAGTTCACAAGTGAGGGGAAGGGGGAAGGGAAAAGGGGCAGGGATAGGGGGCCAGTTCACAAGTGAAGGGAAGGGGGACGGGAAAAGGGGCAGGGATAGGGGCAAGCGGGGAACGGGGAGAGAGACCAGGAAGAGTTGGGGAAGTGGAAGGAAGAAGGGGTGGGGGGGGGAAGAAGAGGGGACCTTTTCCCAGGTGTACACCTAGCATACATGAATACTTCATAATGTACATCTTCAACCTTGTAATGGCACAACACTCATATGTCGACGCTTTGAATCTTTCAGCAACAATCATAACGAGACAACCTAAACCAAAGCCTAATTGGGAAAGCTCGAGATTGGCGCGCTTTTATTATGACTCAAGAAGTCGAGAAATTAACATAAAAGCATTGCTAAAAAAAAAACAACGAATAATAAAATCAAGAAAATACGCAACACAATAAAGAAATATCAAAAATTTACACAAATAAAACCTAATGACTAGGTTGAATTTTAGAAAAATCAAGTCATCCATTCTCGATTTGGGAGTTATCTACTCAATGAGACGAAATTTTACTGGTTCATCGCATGCATGCAATATTCGAGAATAAGATTTAATCCGATTAAGAAAAAATTTATATCGGCTAATCGAAAGTCTGGATTCCGTTCATGTTTGCTCGAAGCAACCATTGCATATATTCAAATCATAGATACCCCAAAACACCCCCACGGCAAGTATTAACCCACCTACGACCTTAATTGAAGTCAAGAAACACCACCTCAGGCAATTATGCTTGACCCAAGAGTCGATTGTCAAAGGGATGGCGCCAAAATTGATTTTTGAAAAATGGCATCTTGCCAGATTTTGAAAATTGTTTGCTACATAAGAGATAACAGCACTAAGAGGGAATACTTAATGCACTCTCATCTATCTACCTGAATATTACAACCTCTGAAGCTATACATAGTAGTAATGAAGGGTAATATTCAATGAAGTGAGGGGTACTTCAAAATCAATAAAGGTCGATGAATTTGCCGCATTTTGAAGGAAAATATAATGACCCGACCCCCTTATCGGAGCATCAGTTCCTTGTTGAGTACCACTGATGAAATCAAACACATTTATTAGTCGATCACGGCTCCATCATCCAAACAACGAGCGAAGAAACAAAAGAACTCCAACGAACGAACGAATCAACACAGAATTAGAGTGGGCAATTATAGTTCCTAATATACCGTAATCATAGTATTAAAACGACACTTATAAGAGTATTTCATAGTGTACACTGTTCTACGATCATAGTCAAACCACTCTATGATCACAGTCGAGTTGCTCTACAATCACAGTCGAGCTACTCTATGGTCGAAAATCGTTACAATGAAATCTTTTTTTTTTCTCTGCTAAAGAAATGAGAATTTTTTTTCCGCTAAAGAAATAAAAAAAGAAGTGAAAAATAAAAACAAAAATTTCTCTATTTTTGGGCGATTCTCTGAAAAAAATGTTGGATTTGTGCCAAAATTCAAATCTTTTCACATAAAAATTTACCTAGAAATATTCCTATCATTAGTGGCTCAATCTTATGCTTCACTCTCTTTGAATATTTTATATTTATGATAATTATAAATTTTACTTTTCAGAAAGAATATGTAATTAGTGGATATACTTCTTATTAAACTAAAATGTTATATACGAGTAATGTCAAAACCGTTAAATTGTATAGCCTTGGGTCCCCAAGACGTGGTCTCGTGGTGTAGCGGTTATCACGCCTGCTTCGCAGGAGGTCGCCGGTTCGATCCCGGCCGAGATCACCACCCAACGTTTTAGTGACAAACATTGGCTCCAGGCAACTCCGGAGTGCCTAACATTCTTTACGCTTCTGAGGCGCTGAAACTATAGGACATGCTGTCTGTATAGCACATACTATTGCCGTCATACGACCACACAGAAAGCGATCATGCTCATCGAGGATACATATTTATAGAAATCGATATAATACGATCGCAAGTAAGAATTTATAGGTGATTTAAATATTAATAACCAACCACAAAGGTTTATTTCATAAACGAAAACTAAGAGATCTTCCGGCTATAAGATTTCATTTAGTATCACATTCTATAACTATACAATGCTACAAAACTCTACAATAGAAACATCTAAACGCTAAGAAAGTAGAAAGAAAAATATTATGCTGTAAGATTCGTTATTTCATCCTAAAATCAATTTTATTTTTGTGCATTGCATATTCACAAAGAAAGAGAGGAAAAAAAAAACACATCAACTAAACGTGTAGCAACAATCATCTGAATATCGCAACAATATCATCAAATCTTCTAATAACGAATTCATCAACTTCATAATGCTGGCAACTCAAATACCCTCCGGGCAAATTCCATCATAAAAATACCCTCATTTGAGTCGACAACTCAAGTACCCTCATATCTTGGCTATTCCTAATATTTGAAAAACACTGCCATACGAACAAATCGCTTCCATTAATTATAAAATTTTTTCTTTTAGATTGACTTAAATTTCAATGTGAATTGCTTCTAAAGCGATTCCAACAGTATAAAGAATCAATAAAAACTTAAAATCAATGCAGCGAGAATATTTTACAGCAAATCATAGAGAATTACACAGAAAAACCTTATCGAAAGCCTTAAACAACATATAGAAGAGTGCAAGAATCAAGCTCAATATTGATCAGCGTATATTACTATGATCGAAAATATGTTCGGTAATCTATTCCATCGCAGTAAACATTCTTAATAAAACAATACTAATCTATTCTTATGAATATTGCTTTACTTTACAAATACATCGATTAAATTTCGGTGGACTTCCGGTTTAAAAAAAAATAAAAAATGTGGTTAAAATCTTTTAAGAGAGCAAGAAATCCCACAAATATCTAAGAAGTATAAAGGAGTGGAACATAATAAGAAATCGAAATGCCAAAGATTAGCCTGTATGATCCTCAAAAATAATAGTGATAATAGACAAAATTCCATTAATTTTTTAAACTTCAATAAAATTTTAAACTCAAAAATCTAAATCAATTTTTCATCGCATCCCAACTGCAAACAACAGTCAATGAGGGTGATCCTCTTCAATTAAAACGAAAGAACGTCTAGGATAGAAGGAATTAGCCAAGTTCCACTTACCCTTACAATCATACAGAGATACCTACCAACTATCTCAAGACTACATATGGAATGGAAATGGATTTAGCCCATAGGGTTTATCATGCCAGCATTTCCCTATCAACTTGAAACATCAACGAAACAACATTTCAAAAAAAAAATAAATAAAATAAAATAAAATAAAATAAAATAAAAAAACAACTGGAAAAGTCTTATCAACCCATAAAATACAACATTTCGCAACAAAGTGCTCAAAAAAAAAAAATTATGTAGTGCACGTTATTTAATTATACAATAACATAATCATCATAATATATAAATCATCATTGTATGTAAATTACATTCCAAAAAAAAAACAAACAATAAAAATGATAACAAAAGAGTAAAATTGCACTTAGACATGCTCATATCCCAAATGCTAGTAGGAAATAGAATGTTAACAGTAATCAAAGCCTCAAAATTGAGACTATTTATGTGAAGCACATGCTGAATAAAAGCATCAAACAATACACATCTCTAAACTCCGACCACATACCTACCCAAATGGGTAAAGGCGTCTCAGAACATACGGCTCCTATTGCTTTTTGTGTTCAACCAACCCACAAATTGGTTAGAGATTAGAAAATTACGCACGTTATAAGAACAGATTAAGGAGCGGTGCAAACTGTGGGCATACTATTAGTATTGCGAGTACTACGGGTAACTATGTGACAGATACAGTAATTAATCGGCCGGATATATACAGTAACTAATGAACCTTGAAAATTTTATAATAAAATGACCGTATTTACGCATAGCAATTAGAGGGGGTTTAATCAAAATAAATGACGCGATTTTCTTCGGTATGAGCAATGGATTACTCAACATTTTACCATATATTTTAAAAAAAAGTTTTGGTTATAAACTATAATCACAACACTTCAGTTAAGGTTTTAACCAGCAAAATTTAGGTGTTTTGATGACTTTACAATTAAAACATCAACCCGCAGGTTGTTATCCCTATCCATTGCTCACAAAATCGCATAGATAAAACATAAAATACTTATCTTGGTTCAACCTGTAATAGTTTGCGGTCCACTTTCTATAATACAGTAGCAGTACCAGTGGAGGGTTTCTATGTGGTTTACCACACGGTTAGCAAGAAAAGATAAAAGCCAGATATGCGCCTCAAAGATAACCCGTCCCCTCCCCCCCCCCGGCCCAAAGCATACTTTTTTGCATTAGTTTTGAAAAATTTAAAAACTTTCCCGCATCAGATTTCAAAATTTTGAGCAAAATCGAATATCTAAAAAATATCCATCACAATATCACAAGTAAATAAATGCAACAAAATTCCTCAACAATACAAAAAAAAAACATACATGACTCAACCAACAATTTAAAAATAAAAAATAAAAAACAAAACAAGAACAGATTATTTCCCTCTCCAAGAAGGAAACAGTTCAATGAGTGAAGGTTAAAATGTTGATAGCAACAACGAACAATAAACGAACAACATTAACGAACTGACTGCGCGAAACATGAAGTAGCTTTGCTCGATGTTTTTGACTTTGCATTTTTATCGACCTTGAAGCACCACCACAGGCGAAGACTTTCATCTCCCGATGCACTCATCACATATTGACCACAAGGGGACATTGTTAATCCAAGCACACGTTCCGTATGACCTGTTAAATCCTACAAACAAACAATTTTCAATTTAAGAAATAGCCCCATATTTCGCTACCTTAATTTCTCCTGCTTCATTCTACCACAAGCATTCATTCACCTGATTGTGCAACAACGTAATATTATCAATGATCAGGAATCGTGTTTTCCGAATCACTAGGATCCTTTCCGGAATCATTACACAAATCCAGACAAGTCTCAAGTTTGCTCAAGCAAACCACCAGCCTGAAAATTCAACCGACTCAACAGATTTGGAAATTTGAGATGCCACATAAAAAAAACTAAAAGCCCAAAACAACCTGTAATTATGAATAGCATCGAGAACATAATAATACAAACCCACTTTCTAAGAAACAAAAAAATCTACAGATTTGCCCCCCTACCTCATCGCCCGCCAATACCTGGAAGGCCTCCAATAAATTGCCTATCATGACAGATGAATAGACACAATTTATTCGTTGAAAAATAGACACGATTTTATTCAGCATAAAATCAGCCGAATACTTCAACGAGTAATTATCAGCTTAATACAACTTGAGCATATGCGCATACTTGTCAAAAAATATGAAAATAAATATAAGTAATGAAAATGTTTCACCTGAATGCATTTCATCGATGGGTATTTCCAAATTTTGAGTACGTTATTTGGATAGCCGTGTGCAGTGATTATTTCTTTGTAGTGTTTACTGAACGCGATCGCATTCACCTCAAACAGAATAAAGTTTTAAACAAAATCGTTAGCATTATCTCATCTTTCAGCAAATAATTTCTACTTATTATCGTATATCTGTAGTAAAAATCACTTAATTAAAAAAAGAAAAACTCAACAATTAAACCAGCACATTATTCTACCAAAATATGAAAACTTTCTAAAATTTCCCAGATTTAGAGTTTGAACTACTCGACAATTTCAAGCAACGTTGGCCTCATTTCTGAGGATATTCGATCCTTCACATCTAATTAGAGAATCACTGCCTTTTGTCTCTCTTAATCATATTCTATTCTATCCCCCCCCCCCCCCCCCCCCCACCTTTTGGAGTTAAAAATAAGGAAGCAATATTCCACACCTGACTGTCAGTTTGCTCACTATGGCACAATGTTCCGGTGCTAAGGTTCCAGAACTTGATCGTCCGATCCGTAGTACCACCACCAGTTGCCAATGAGTTCGACAGCTGGGGATTGAACGCTATCGCTTTCACCGACGCCAGATGATCGCTGAACGTATATATAGGTGCCTAAAATTCAAATGCGATACGAACATTACATTTTTCTTGAGATGCCTAATACTTTTTACTAATTAACATCGATGGTGGATGAAGATGTTTCATTTTCAAGATGGTTTTATTTTCTGTAGAAAAATGAAAGATCAAAATTTGGTAGTTTTATTGAAATTTGCAAATATTCAATATAAGTATACTCATTATTTAGTGCTGCAACTACAGCACATAGCAATTATCAATACGGTTGATATTCCAAAAACTAACTGCCCTTGTAACTGATTATGCTATTTATGTAACATATTCTTGAATATACCTCCTCTATCTCGATTTTTCCTTCTTGAATTCCAGTGAAGGGAAGCCATCCCCCCGGAAAAGCAGCTCTTTTTATATGTGACCTTATTGGAACGAAAACCAACCCTGCTATAAACAGACTGCCTCAGGCGATCCTAAGATGAAGGACGTAATATATATTCAAGCTTTATCTACACCTCGAACCTACTTATTTCTACTACATCAACTGTGTTACGTTATTCACAGCTTTCTCATTTCTCGTTCTGCTTTCAACAAATAAAAGTTAGGTAATATTACCGGCTCGTCGGCTGTAATCATGTTCGGGTCCCATATGTTAACGAGGTTATCACCACCACCACTTGCCAGGTAACGCCCGTCGGGACTCCACTGCAAGCCGCATACTTCCTGAGTGTGATTCTCAAACCTTCTGGAAAAAAATTATATATAAAAATTATATATTCAAAACTTCGACTCAAGCACTGCACTATTCTATATATAATATAGTCTTTTAATAAGAAATTCTCAAAAGCGCACGTTTTATAGACTCATAAGTGTGCCATGATCGTCACAACATGAAATATTTCAAAACAATTCAAACGTCTCTCGAGTTTACGTATAAATTTCACTTAGTTTGTTTTCTAAATTTCATCACGAACTTATTTTTAATATTATAAATTCCTTGTATGAAATGAACTATCAAAATCTACAATTTGAAAAATTTTCAATTATTCACTCACATATATCCATTAATATCCGCAGTTTCCTTTATTCTTTTAAAATAAAAATTACTTCAACCGATCAATCAATCAAATTGCATGCCCTATACGGAAAACCTTTCACTAATAAACAAAATAGCAGCTCCGCTATTGGCCATCTTCTACCCAAAATATAAAGCATTAAACGAACGGACTCTGCATTAAATGATCACCTTATTAGATAACGCTCTGCGCGATGATACCCACTGATTAGCTCAATAGTCTCTAATCACAAAGACTCGGTGAAGTAAACACTTCAACATTCTAGTATTAATAAAAAATAGAACTGCTAACCCAACATGATGTGTCGCAACACGGACGTCATGATGATGAATTCGACCAGAACGACAACCACTGCAAGTAACAATCTAATTATTTATCAACAAACAAAAAATAAAAAATAAAAATAAAGCAAAAATAAAACAATATTTTAACAAAGAAAAAATAAAAACATACTAAAATATTAATGGATATGTAAAAAAATCTCCTCATACAACACCTAACATTTCAACAATCCTATATTATGTCCAGTTTAAGCGCTATCGCTATTGCCGTCGATCGCACTACATAAAACAACGTCGACATATAGTTTCATTGAGTTTTCCTAGTCGCTTAATGGTACTACCTAACAAAAATACACCGTATTATAGTGTCAACGCAACCATAATCCCCTAATATCTAATGATTTAAACACAATTTTTCATAAATTATACACTTTCACAAAGAACGAAAAGAAAAGCAAACAATAAATGAAACAAATGGAATTCAACTGATACAAGAAACACAGTGGGTGAATGTTAATACACTTGGCCTAAAGGCTGAAAGTGATCACGGTGAGCATATTTCGTGATCGAGTGGCAATCGAATCACGAAGCAAAGCAATTAAAGCACTCATATTCTCTAATAGAGGCAACACTTACGCCGATAGGATGTGATGCCTCCATGCTAAACAACCGACCCTATTGATCTGAGTATGCATCGTACGCAACATTGCGTTTGCACGTGTCGGATCGAACAACTGCAAAGTTGAAATTTGAAACGGTTGGTGAAACCAATTTTCCCATTATAAACTCCTATAAACTCCTTATCACATCTATTACCCCACTAACCTCTTCTTCCGTCATTGATGCATACCCTTAAGCATCAAAGATAGCGCAGAAATAATACATCACCTGACCCCAATCAAAATTTCCATCCAAAAAAAAAAAACAAAAAATGTTATACATTTTTGTTTGTTGTACAACCCACAAAAGTGCCAATATTTCATCCCTACCTTATGAAGAAAATCGACAAGCAAAACAATCACAATGTATCATATCGCACAAAACATTAAGGTTATAATTTATAAAATTGCTTAGGTTTTTACAAGTTTTAATGAAGGTTGAATGAGGGAGGAGTTCTCTTTCCCTAAAAGTCAAGGTACGACTCATTCGAGAGAGTACTGCAGGTTGCTCCCATTTCCTTCCACATCAACGTCTAATAACAGCTTGCAGAACTATTTCCAGCAATTAGTTCTTCCATTTTCAATAACGTAGTATGCCTATTGGTGAATGAAGCGAAATAAACAGCGAAATAGGTATTCATATGTTGCCATTCGCCCCTTTCTAACAGCATCTTTTGATCTATGCGAATGTTTTAGCTGACAGAAACGACGCATTTTGTGACCAAAACAATGACTAGCAAACTTCCCGGATAGGTTACGCAACCCCTCTCGATAAATCTTCACAAAAGAATTTCCATGAATAAACCTTCTTCATATGAAATCGCAATCGAGGCCTAATTTCTCAACCGCACTAGCAAAACGAGATGACCCTCCCATCCTTTTAAACCTGTTAAATAACAGTCAAACATCTAAGCGGAAATGCAGATGCAAACAGATTGTAAAAATATTTACATATAGTATAAGAGTAGTTAAAGCACTCTCACCATTCACAGGAAGATATTATGCGACGACGCAAAAACAATATAAATGCAATTACAGTCATCTTTCATAAGCAACTAGCTATTATTTGTAGAAATAAGAGGCGAACTATACAACTTTGCTGTGCTTGAATTCAAGAAAAAAGGACGAAGAAATGCGATGCAACTGCTCTTCCGCTATCTTGGACCGAAAATTTTAAAGTAGGCGCATCCAATTACCTCGCAATTTAGGCCCTCTCAACATAGACCTCAGTTCACTTGGCTTCCCAACATAAGACTATTATTCAAATAGGTCTCTTTCCAAGGAGTTTTACATTAAAATAAACATCGCAAAATCCCAACGAAATGTTTTCGAAACAATCAAAATTGGAGCAGTCATAACCATCATGTGCACCTGTATGCATCCATCTAATCTACTTCCTCCTCCCTCCCCCTCCCCCCCCGTTACCTCTGCAGATACAATAGAAATTAGACAGGTCACTTCCATCAAACGAATCACCTATTTAGATGTTCAAATTCACAACGTATAAAAACAATAGCAATGAGGAAACCTCACATCGATTTCACCACTACCGGCATTCCAAAGATAAAGCGAATAAGTGAGTGCCACCGCTATAACGTTGTCGTTACCCCAATCGATTAGATTCAGATCTGTAATTCAATAAACGCTAATAAAAAAAATGAACTACATTAAAATAACTGGACTGGCACACCAACCAATTCTACAAATAAATATTTCTCCTTCATATTATTGATTCGCAACTTTCATCTTGAATTTGCATACACCTTCCCTACCTTATTTCGTCCCCCTCACCGCGGTAAACCCTTTACGAGTGAACGCATATCGAAAATACTACAAAACCACAAAAACTAAAATAAAAATTTATATCTCAATTAAAGTGTATTCGTGCTTCTAATCAATCCAATGGTGAATGCACAACGCAGGATCACGCTTTCAATAAATCAAACAAAGCGTGCGTATCAGCATGCCAATCACTGTTACTTTCTCCAACAATCGGCAAACTTGGTTGCCTTTCAAGTCATCATGTTTGAAGTTTCCATGCTCCCTCTCTATCCCTTCACTTTCCTTCGACCAACCTCTCTCTAATCCCCACCCTCTCTGAACGATAGCAACAACAACTTACAATAATCATCCATGTAGTTGGGTGCATCCAAAATGCGCTCGGGAGACGTCGGGATGTGCCTCAGACCCTTACGAACACTGCCCGAAGGATTAGGCAACGTGTTCGTGTAGAGGACTTTCGGTTGATTCATGTGTCCGAATGGTGCGGGAGGTGCTTGACCCTTCTTATAGCACAGGATTCTCTCCTCATTGCCACTTATCTCATTCGCTGACTTCGCTGAAATTCATTGTTAAGTGCCATCAGCAGAAATAAGTCGCTCAATTGGATTCCTGCTAGGAAAACTTCATAGCCTTTATACATTGGAAGTGCATACCCACTTATGAATCCTAAATAAAAAACATTCAACTTAGAATAAATATACAGACAGTTTATTGCTTTGCTTGAAAAAGATGGAATGGTGTATTTATGTCAACCGTTAGATGGACTCAAAGACCACCCCGTATGCATGTATGGACCAGATGAGTAGAGCATAATCTTTCACTATTTTTCATATATCCTCCTGGCAACTTCAACAGATCTCTTCCAAAAATTATGAACGAGTTTGCTAGCTCGTCATACACCACTTACGATAGCAAAAAGAAACCCAAACAAAATTGGTACCAATCGAAATTTACGCCAATCACCTCCCCCCCACTCCTTCCCCAGGTCACCAATAGGATGCAGTCAAGACAGAAAAATTACCTCGCATAAGTTGCATCTTCATTTCCCTCTCTGCCTTCGATGGACTATTTGGTGCCGAAGAAGACAAGTTAAGTATTGATTCACCCTGAAATATGCATATAATAAGTGACAACAGTAGAGAGGATCACAGATGCATGACTTTGCCAAATTACAGAATCGCTTTTATTTTTATCGGATTCTATAAATCATCGACGCAAAAAAAAATCGAAATGATGCACTTAGAAAACGCAACAAATACCTACATAGTAAACAAATATTTGTCAAAAACACTTAGATTGCCCAATTCTCTCCCATCCCCTCATTATCCTTCCTAATATTAAAACAATAATAATGTAGACATTTGGCCAAGTAACCATCAGATTGAAAACTTCGTGATCATATGTATGAAGAAGCCCATCAGAGAATCGCGCTTTAATCGGTGATCAATCATAAAATAAAACAAATGTTCGCCTTTATTTAGCACTCATTTCAAACACTTACAATGAATGTATTTAATTAAGGCATTTTTATATTCGATTACACCGCAAAACGCATTTGCATATTCCCTTTTCTTTGCTGCGATATGCAACGAACTCTGCATCTCCATATATTCAGACCTTTTACTGTATCATCATTTGGTTATTGCCAAATGTCTACACTTACCTGTGTGTGGTATGGTACGATCACTTACCTATATCAGGTCATACAATCAATCACCCCCTTCCCTTTTCCTGCCTCCTCTCCTCCTCCTAACCTTCAAAGGTAATGCAACGCAAAACTGATGTTTTAAATAATTGCAGAATGATTAAATTTCTGCAGTTTGATGCGTTATCCTTCGCTCATGTAAGATTCGTTTCATGTAACGTCACTGCATGAGTGAATCCTTTAAGTGAAAATCTCCTCCACTATATATCAATACTAATAAACGCCGAACCCTAAAGCTTTCTTCAGTGAAATATTCCAATGACAAATAAGTATTTCCTTTGAAGTACATCAAATCTTTTTCAAATATTTGCCGCCTCTAATAAAATCTTCAGACTCGTCGGCATCCGACAGACAAGAAACGAGCCTAAGCCCTAATCTTCACGCGACCGAACTCCAAGAAGGAGAGGCCGACCTAAAGGCCATAAGAACCAAGTGGACCAGAGAGGCAATGGGTCAGAGCAGGTGGAAGCGATATGAAGGGATATGTATTCGTAAAGAACGCCGTGCTCATTGAAATAAATAAATAAATAAATACATAAATAAATAAACAAATAAAT